>JAHWFO010065751.1:409954-472002 GCA_023313115.1 Rhysida immarginata
ATTGGAATAACACAAAAATCATTGGAAAAGAAGAAAATTATAAAAAAAAGATTAATTAAAGAAACAATAAATATCATTACAAATAACAAAAATTTAGCCAAGCCATCAATATAGATAAACAATAAATGGACCATCACCTCCTTTATTATTACAGACCTGTTTTACTGAATAATTTCCATTGTTGCTTTTGGCATTTCTCAATTTTGCCATGGCGCTGTTTAACCTCCCTTTTGTTACCACCTGAGATAAACAAAATGTAGTGCAAACAAAATAAAAAAGATACATAACGTATTAAAAATTTTTTGCAGAGAATCTTTTATTTTAAAAGGGAGTTATATAGCGAATAAAAATAAACTTAAATTTGGTTAATGAAATGATTGCTTATTCAGTTTGTTTTTAACGTCACTGAAAAGTCACCTGACCATCTTAGTCCAAGCAACAATGTAACCTTCATTGTTGGAAACAATCAGATAGGGAGGTTAAACAGCGCCATGGCAAAATTGAGAAATGCAAAAAGCAACAATGGAATTATTCAGTAAAACAGGTCTGTAATAATAAAGGAGGTCATGAATGGACACTACTTTTAAACAACAATCACCCTATTATACAATAGCCAACAATCATAACCAACAATTACAACCAACTTAGCTTCATCAACTTATATCAATTGTTACATTCTTATTTCAACTGTTTTCAACATTCAAAAATATTTAATCCAACTGAAGATGAGAAATATTCTCGAAAACGTTTTTTTATATAAATTTTATCACAAATATTTATATCACCCTCTTCAAAATTTCATCTGTATTTAAAAACCGACACTTCCTTCAAGATTCCCCTATCAACATTATCTTCACAAGACTTCATCTACATCCTCAATAGACTGGTTTTTCTACTATCAACAACATCTGCAATAGACTACATCCTTTGATTTTTCGTCCATCTCACAAGTTCCTTCATCGTTTTTCAAGATTGGTGACTTTATTTATTATTAATTTTTTTGTTTTTATTAATTTTACGATTTTTACCCATTAAATAGGAGACTAAACTCATTTAAATTAAAAAAAACCTTTTATAATTGTCAGACAAAAGTAACAATCATCAAAATGATTTTTGGGTTCACGCTATATGACTGGCACTCCGAAACGCATAGCCATATGTTTTGGTGACTTTCGTAACCAGCCCGACAAGGTAATCGCACAAGTGCAACAAACGGTGTTTGGTTTCCACAATTTGTCTGCATCATCAACCTTCGAGTCAAAGTAAAGTTCGGGTGCTTTCTTCAATAACGGTGTCATCGTCTTTCCGTGATTGCGATCAGTAAAGTAGCCACACACATAGCAGAATAAATCGGGTGAATTTATGCAGCTTCTTAAAGCCATAGCAAATAACTTAAAAATCTGAAAAAAAAATAACACAAAGAAAGTGGACAAGAGTAGTTTGCTTCAAAGATAATTATGTTTATGATTGCCAGTACAACTATCTCTTGGTGACCTATTGAAATTGCTGTTTTCTCTATTGAATTTAATAAATTAGCGGGGTTAATTGCGCACTGACAAACCTTAGCATTTGGTTCTGCTAAGATAATTAATATTAGGAGTATTTTGCCTAAGCTTTCCTAATGAGTTATTAGTGAACGTCCAGTTATTTACAGTACATTATTAGGACCGATAGGTACTTATGTTTTCAGTGTGCATCCGTCCGTCCCTCTGTCTGTCTATTGGTGCTCTAGCAGCCGAGCGCTTCCGATTTTCCGACTTCCATATTCGCCATTCGACAACTTAGGTAAATCGGAAGACTAAGTTCGTTGGTGGAAAAAATCGGTGAAATATTTCTGGTTCAAAAAGGTCACAAATAACAGAGGGGACCACGTTTTTCAGTATTCAATTCCATGTATAAATGGCATGTGCACTAATCAATACTGTTCTCTCTCTTTGGCATTCCATAGCTAAAGCAAAGGGTGTGGTCAAAAACCCTCACTAGTGAGAGAATAATGACGTAATTTCTCACTGGGATAACCGTCTTTTTTCTCGGTGAGGACGGTTAGACTAACCGGTTAGACATAGTAGCACTAACTGACGTTTCTGACCGCGTTAAAATGACGTCACAGTTTTCTCACCGGGATTTCTGTCAAGACCAAACGCTACCTCTTCTCACCAGTGACAGTTTTTGACCTTAGCCAGAGAAAAGACTTGTGAATTAAGTGAAGACACGTGATTGTCTTCCGTGATGCTCAATATCTCTCAAAACTGGTTCAATGCTACGTCGTTTAGTGGTACCATTATGGTCCATTAAAAACTTTCAATGCCAGGCTATAATATGTAGTATATCAAACAGCTTGAAATGATGTGTAATGAATGAATGCAAGGTAAAATTAATGATAGTCCAAATTGGTTCCATGGTACGTGGTTTAGTGGAACCATGATGGTCTATTGGAACTTTCAAGGCTAGGCTATGCCATGTAATATATCAAACAGCTTGGAATGACGTGTAATGAATGACTATAACGTAATATTAATGATAGTCTAAATTGGTTCCATGGTACATGGTTTAATGGAACCATGATGGTCTACTGGAACTTTCAATGCTAGGCTATGGCATATAATATATCAAACAATTTGGAATGATGTGGCATGATTGAATAAGACGAGAAATTAATGATAGCCGAAATTGGTTCAATGGTAACTATTTTAATTATGCAATTATGTTACCATTGGATACTTCCATTGCTAAGATATCGGATGTAATTACTTATGCCTTACATTATCAATAGTTAATTTTTGTGAGGCATATGGTTGTCAATAGATTGTAGGTGATTGCTCGCTTCAACTGTACATGCTTACGTTGAAAAGTTTTAGCAATAGATTATGATGAAATATTGGACCCTTACACATATGCTTCAACAATTGACACTCATTTCATTATACAGGAACGCTTACATATTAAAGGTCTCTCACATGTTCAAATATATATAGAATTACTACTCTCTCCATTTACCTTTTCACGTACATGTATTTTTATTCATTTTGAACTTCACATTTCTTTTAGAAGTACGCCTTGCCGTAACAAGCAGTGGTTTCCTTATCAACCTCATCTAAACCTAACAATTAAAGGCTTCTTTAATAAACAAATGCTTTTTTTGTTCTTAAAATCCTATCGGTCCTGGGTATTTCAGTTGCCTGACTTGTTAGGAACGATAAGTACTTATGTTTTCACGGTGTGCGTCCATCCGTCCGTCCGTCTGTATGTCTGTTGGTGCTTTAGCGTTCGAACGCTTCCGAATTTCCGACTTCCGTTTTCGCCATGCGACGACTTAGAGAAAGCGAAAGACTGAGTTCGATGGTGGAAAAAATCGGTGAACTACTTCCGGTTCAAAAGGTCACAAATAATATAGGAAACCACGTTTTTCACTATACAATTCCATGTATAAATGGCCTGTGCACTGCCAAATGCCGTTCTCTCTTTGGCATTCCATAGCTAAAGCAGAGATAAGGCTTGTAAATTTAGTGAAGACACGTTATGGTCTTCCTTGATGGTCAATATCAGTCAGAACTGGAAACTTTCAATGCTAAAATATGGTATGTAAAATATCAAACGACTTGGATTGATGTGTCATGAATGAATATAACGTAAAATTAATGATAGTCGACATAAGTTCAATGGTATGTGGTTTCATGGAACCAGTATCGTTCATTGGAAACTTTCAAAGCTCAGATTTGGCATTTAATATATCATCAACTTGGAATGACGTGTCATGAATGAATATAACATAAAAATAATTATATTCGAAATTGGCTCAAACGCACCTGGTTTAGTGGAACCATTATGGTTTATTTTAAACTTTGAATGCTATCATACAGCATATAATATATCAAACAACTCGGAATGATTTGTCATGAATCAAT
Source organism: Rhysida immarginata (assembly GCA_023313115.1). Classification (NCBI taxonomy): domain Eukaryota; kingdom Metazoa; phylum Arthropoda; class Chilopoda; order Scolopendromorpha; family Scolopendridae; genus Rhysida; species Rhysida immarginata. The sequence continues at coordinate 413,860 of JAHWFO010065751.1, forward strand.
ATATCGTAAAATTAATGATAGACGAAATTGGTTTAAAGGTACTTCGTTCAGGAGTATCAGATTGGCCCAATGGAAACTTTCAGTGGTGAGATATGGCATGTAATATGCCAAACAACTTGAAATGATGTGTCATGAATGAATATAACGTAAAATTCATGATAGTCGAAATTGGTTTCAAGGAACCTGGTTTCGTGGAACCAGTATGGTTCATTAGAACTTTCAATGCTAAAATATGGCGTGTAATTCATCAAACGACTTGGCATGATGTGTCATGAATGAATATAACGTAAAATTAATGATACTCGAAATTGGTTCAATTGTATGTGGTTTAATGGTTGGTTAGGTTATTAGAAATTTTGACGTCGATTATTAAGGTTATTTTGCGTCTTTTACACAAGTTATACCTTTAAGCAGCCCGGGGCAAACATACATCCATGCCCACGGCGAAATTTGAACCCACGACCAGGCGGATTCTAACACTAGAAACCCTATGCCCTAGCCCTTTCGGCTACCTGGCCAACGTGGTTTAATGGAACCATGATGATCCATTCGATACTTTCAATGCTAATATATTGCATGTAATATATCAGACAATTGGAATGACGTGTTGTTTTCATGATAAGCGAAATTGGTTACATGATTCGTGTTTTAATAATATCATTATGAAACCATTGGAAACTTTCTTCGCCACAGAATCAGATTTGAAAGCTGTTACGATCGAACGATTCAACCGTACGTTAAAAACGAGGATGTTTAAGTTTTTTACATTTAACAACAAACACAGATACATCGATGTCTTATCTGATCTCGTGTTAAGCTACAACCACCGCAATCACAGAGCCCTGGGTATGGCGCCAGCTGATGTCAATGAACGAAATGCCCCAGCTCTATGGTTGAAACAACAGAGTTATTATACAGCAGCACCACAAACAAATCCAAGTTTGCAAATTGGAGATTACGTACGTATTTAGAAAGTGAAAAACATATTTGATAAAGGCTATCTTCCAAACTAGACCGAGAAGGTGTTTGAAGTTTCAAAAATCATTTATAGAAAACCAGTTGTGTATAAACGTAAAGATTAAGATGGCAGCGAGATCTCAGGTGTATTCTACGATAAGGAGTTACAAAAGGTGAGAAAGCCTGAAGTTTTTAACATTGAACAGATTATTCGCTGGCGCACGAGGCGTGGTGTTCGCGAAGCTTTTGTGAAATGGCAAGGTTACTCTGACAGCATGAACAGCTGGGTAAGAGAGATAGATCTTTTAAATGCTTGACAAGTGGCGATTGACAACAGTTGGGTCCGAGTACAGCTACCATGTATGAAGAAACTGATTTTTATGTTACGTTACCATCAAACTCACCAACTGGTGAAAATATTCATTCCAATATAACAGCTCAGTTTATTACACGATTGCCGAGGACGCTATGTTTCCAATGGTTTATCGAAAACACATTTTTCATCCCTCTTCAAGAACATTACGGCTGTAAACAACACTTTCGAAATAGGTTTTAAGGATGATCTCATAGATGAACAAGTCGATTTCAACATTGTTTCACCAGTAAGAATTCCAACACTGGAGTCTTTCATAATCGAAGTTGAATTGGTGTTACAAGCCTATTTGAAAGAGTTTCTCTTTTACCATAACACTTCTTTAGACAAAAACGTCATCATGAGTTTGCCTCTGAATGTCGGGATTCGCTTTAACACTCCCGAATTCTGTAATGTGTTCAATGTTTCGCCAAATATATTCTACGAGGAACATTTCTCTCTAACTCCGGATTACAACCTACTGTTTAATGGGATGTCCGATTTTCCTGTTACGTTAAGGTATCCGTAGGTGCCACCCCTGTACCGAAAAAATTGTTGAATTTAAGAGTACCAAATTGCAAAGTAGGGTAGCAGCTATTGATTTTCTAAAAGATAGTTTTAGATCGTCAGGTATCGAGACAATGATGGTTAATGATTTTTTATTATTTACGGGGTCCCCAACACGGTTCATTGAATTCCCAGCAGTTGTCGACATTGGATTTATACCTGATAGGTTTCTGAACAATAAATTGAAGACACCTATTACTATGCCCTTAAATGACACAGATGACTGGAATATATGTTGTGTTATTTTTGATCCACCTGACACTCCAGAGCAGTGCATCTTAAAAATTCCCGAAGGGTATTATGATAGTCGTAGCGATGTTGTTGACGCGCTCGTTAAGTTGATTCCATTGAAAGAACAGGCTTTTTACAAAATCAGTTTCACGCCTAACAAAGTTTTCATTTCAAATGCACAGAAGGACGTTATATTAATTTTAGCGAGGTTCTTTGTTATACATTGGGTTTACAAGCTGAACTTTCCGACTTGGAGCTCGTTATTGGTGAGGGTTCAACCCCAATAGATTGTACACGTGGCATACATGGTTATTATCTGTATACAGATATCATACAACCGCAGGTTGTGGGTAAAAAATTCACTCCGCTCCTACGAATTATTCCCGTTTCACATGCCAGACGAGAAGTGATTTATCAGGCTTTTCATTCACCTGACTACTTTCCCTTAAGTGAAAACGTCATAGACACGATTGAAATCGCGGTTCATTCAGACCATGGGGATTTGCTCTCGTTTTTAACAGGCATATTCGTAGTGACATACATTTTCGTAAGAAACAACTGTAGTGCGAGGTTGATTTAAAGCAGAGAGGGAATGGCTTACCAGTGTTTAGTGGGTCGGTTTTCCAGAGAGGCAATGGGATTGGTTGAGTGTTTTCAAATCTGTATCGCTTTGCAACATCTTTACTCAAATCCATGGGTAAGATTCTCGGTCAACATGCCCTAAAGGGCGGTGTTTCCGTTTTTAATGATGTGATACATGGTCAAAATCTCAAACAGTCGTTGTCATCAAGAAACGGAAGAAGAAGAAGAAGAAATAGAAGAAGTCAACAAAAAGACCTGAAAAATTAGGTTCTAGGCCAATTTTAAACATACGACCTTTATCATCAGTTTTCGCCTAATACATACGTAATCATGGCATCAATGATATACCAGCTGAGCACTGAATGCCTCAACAGCGATCTCGACATTTTTTCTATACCCCAAACGAGCGGTCAACAGGTAAAACGACACGTCACAGGATACCAACCAACAGCCATCATCAGCCAAGACGGACCTATTGAATTCTACGTACCTTGTTTGGCAGATTTTTACACGGATCTCGATCAAACTACATTAAGCTTGGCAGTCGTTATCAACAAAGGAGATGGGCAGTTACCAGCTGGTGATAAAACAGGTCCTGTGAACCTTTTCTTCCATTCGCTATTCTCACAAGTCGACTGTTATCTAGGTGATACGTTAGTTAGTCATAGTAATAACTTATATCCATACAGAGCTTATTTTGAAACTCTTTTGAACTATGGTCAGACTTCTAAGCAAAGTCAGCTTACAACAGCGTGGTATTGTAAAGATACGGGCGGTAAAATGGACAATGCTGACGATACAAACAACGGGTTTAAGTTACGTAAAAAACTCGCACGAAACGGCGTTTACTAGATGGAAGGCCCTCTCCATTTAGACATCTTTCATCAGTGTCGATTGCTGCTAAATTCTACGGATTTTCGTCTGAGGCTTTACAGGCTTTTTTGCTCTGATGTCTGATGTAGCTAATCTAAATTATCAGATTACAATCCGAAAAGCAACGCTGATGTAGAGAGAGTTAAATTTAACACAGCCACACTATCAGCACATGCAAAGACTCTGCAAATCACTAACGCGTTCTACCCTAGCGGAGATGTTGAATTAAGGTAATTGAGTATTGCTACTGGTACTAGAAATCACGTCATACAGTACTTAATTACTGGTCAGATTCCCTCCCGGTTGATTTTTGCATTTACATCGAGTGAAGCCCAGAATGGTTCTTTTACTTCGAACCCATTCAACTTTCAACTTTTCAGTCTATCTTTCTTCTCCCTCTCACTGGATACTCATGCAATTCCTCTAAACCCTCTGACGCCGAATTTTTCCTCTGGGGCGTAATTGAGAGTTTGTTCATTCCATGAAGGCACTTGGTATTTGGAAAGAAGACAGAGATGTAGACATCAGTCAGTTCGAATACGGTTCTGGTTACACATTTCTGGCCTTTGATCTTTTGGGGGACACGAATTATTATACAGATAGATATAACCTTATACGTAACGGTATATTAAGCGTCGAAGCTCAGTTTTCCGAGCTTTTAGCTAATTTGGTAAACCTGATTGCTTATTGTCAATACCAGAATCTCCTGGAAATCAATAAAGACAGAACCGTGAGCTTCGATTTCATTAAGAATATTGCAAGAGCGTATTTTTCGTATTCAGATTGAATTTGTGTTTGCTTGTGGTTACTTTTAATCTCCAATTACTAACTAACTAACTAAGTAAATAAATAAATAAATAAATTGCACAATCAATGGTTTTCATGCATTTAATTACATTTTTATTCAAATTTTTTACAGACATTAAAATAAATTTTATCATTGCAATACAAACTAATTTTTACGTTAAATTGGTATTTATCATAATGCAACCAAGGGAGCTTTGACGTGTCAGGTACATGCGCAGGCTGGTACACAGGATTCATGATTATTTCTTCAGGGATATTTATATGATGCATCACGTTGGTATACAGGGCTCTCCCAGGTAGAGGCTTCTTCAGATCGGGGATGGGTGATAATATGTCTTGTAATAAACTATTAATGTTCGAGCCTCGTATTGATTTCTCTCCGATTGACACAATTCCTTTTTTATTCCACGTGATAACATCAGATCTCTTTTGTAGTGTCTCGATGAAACGTGTACATGGGGAGGTCTGCTCAATGGGCAAACTCGCACGTTTCTTGGTCGTCAGCGTGGGTTTTGATGCGTTCCCCCCACCCCCGCAATAAATGCTAGAATCACTCCGCATCTTGCGATAGGTTTTGAGGTGAAAGGACGCTAAGGTTCGAGACCCAAAATTAAAATGAGGTACAGCCTGACACTGTGATAATCGGTTAAAGTACATTTAGTTTATTCGTGCGCAATATTTCACAAGGTCTATTACAAGATACCTTATAACTAAAATTTCAATAAGCTATTACTCTAGGGGCACCTATAGATTCCTGTAACACTTACATATGCAAAGGCGGTGCTTATGCACACTGATACCGGCACTCCTGCCCGTGTTCTATTCTCAAAGTAGCAGGAGGGAATTTATAATTCTGAAAACAAGGGAGGGAGAGCATTAGCTTGACTGAAATGACTCTATAAACTCACCCGTGCTCCCGAATCAAATATTCTCTATGAATTTACGCTCACAAGTGTCGTGCGCCTCCTTTCATTGAGGGGGAGGTGCAGAGACTCCTCGTGGCAAGCACGGAGGTTCTAGTCATGACAGTTACTGGCAAGCCTGAAGCTCTGATGAAATTCGTGGATGTTTTATAACGCGTGCACGAGAACCCCAAGTCAATAATACAAACTATCCATGCATCTCATTTTCATAGATTCCCATATTCTGCTGCTATACTCTAGATCACGGCAGGGTGCTTAGATAGACATTACAAGCATTCTAATCTAGGACTAGGACGGTAACTAATGTCAGACTAGGACGGTAACTATGTACACAAAAAATTCAAAGCAGCTTCGCGAAAAATTCATGGGAGTGATGCCACCGTACTTGGCGTAGAAGCAAGGCCGAGAAGAGTTTAGTTTTGTAGATGCCAAGGGCGGGAGGACCATTAACACCACTAAACTCTAAACTGTTTCTGTTTCTAGCAGTTCAAAAGGCCGTTCCCAGCGCCGGACAGTTAAACAAAATTCATCACTCACCAGTTTTCTTCACTTTTCTGAATTACCGTCTTTGTGTGATTGCTTATCGCCGCATTTCATTTCGAAACTCCACTTCCGATTGCATATAGTTGTAGCTGTCTTTTCATGGCTCCACTATAATTCACTTCCCAATGTATTGAACATCTCATCTGAAGATATTCGCCAATATCGAAGTAGGCTCATGGTCGCACAAGATTAAAAAAAACATTTAAAATTACAGCATTAAAAGGATAATTAATAACAAGAACATTTTGACGTAATTTCTACTTAGCCGTTTTCGAACAGGAGGTCGACATTCACTCAGCGCATAGGGTACGTCTATCTCGCTCCAAGAATTTTTTACACAAAAAAAAATCTCTTTAACAAACAAAAACAACAAGCCAGTGACGTATTAGAATTTCCAAGAAGTCGACTGCAACAATACTCTGTTGGAGGCTGAGAAATCATCTCAGAAACGCAGCTGACAATTGCCCCTCCAACAGAGCATCGACTACGATCGCCAACAAAGAGCCACACAACAATTAAGATTCATAACACGCATTTACGTTTTAACCATATAAAACACGAGAAACGCCTATAAACTAGCTCAAAACATGCATATAAATAAAAAAACAAACGAATAATTCAGAACACTAACGAAGTTCTCTCTAAAATCGCTAACAGAACTACTTCCCCCCCCCCCCCTTCATCGGACATACGTGACTTCCATTTAACCGGAACGTCACAGTTTCAGCGTGGATTTTTTCTTTTAAGTCTGCAGACTTGCGAAAATCGGGTGAATAGACGAGTTGTTGTGGATACAGATAAGTAGGTGTTTCTTGAAGGGATTGCGGTGACAGCGTTTGAGGCATTAAAGATGGGTTTGAAGGTGTTTGAGGTTCAGTTTGGGTTGAAAGACTTGTTCGTTTCGAATGGGCTTCACGTTGCTTTGCTCTTAGATGTTTTTGAAGTGTATTTAAATAAGGGCCCATTTTCTGATGCACATTCAAATTTGATGCTTTTAAAATCTCATTGGTTTGAGAATGCAGTTGTTTATTGTGTTTTTTTTCATTAACCACACTAGGTTCAGCCTTAGGTTGACCATATTCAACGGGACACGATGACACACAGACAATCTGGACCGTAGCGTGAAGGATCCTTTGATATTCATGAGCAGGTAGTAAAAACGTACTTTTCCATGTATTTAACTAATTAATTTATTCAAAATAGGTGCAGCTACGCTTCCTGACAAAAGTGGTAGCAGGAATCCGTTCCCACATTGGTTCAAAGAAGTTTTCTTGGCCCTTAATGAAATTTTTTTATGGGCTAAACCTTATATTTTCTGCAAATATTGTTTAATGGGTGGTGTCCAGTCGACTCTATGATGTAGAATGTTATGATAGATCTCACACAGCACTTTAACTTGATTAAGAGTGCCATGCTGCATTAATGCTGCATTAATCCTATGATGAGGAGTCGAGTGTTTCACAACCAGAGGAATCATTGTTGTATCACCACCCTATTCAGTCGATTTAAAAATGACGTTCATTGGCTTTAAACCCGCGTTTTATCTGCATACACCATGATAGGTTTTTCGTGCGGAAAAATCTTACTACACAATGTGAGAACATCAGGGCAACTCTGAGTTAAATCAAGTAGTAAATAACTATAGGGTTCCCAAGTGGCATCTTTAAAGGCTTCGATGAGTAAACGTCCATAGCCTGTTTGCGATGCCAAGGTGCGAATCTGTCCTATGTCTCTAGTTGACTTTAGCAGAAAGATGAACTGGGTATTTAAATTTATGGTACGGATGATTTTTGAATGACCAAAGAGGTTCTGAGTTATTAACAACACAGAGAAGTTGAGATGACTGTATCGTGTGTAGATTTTCTCAACAATTTCGTTATTTTTCACTTCATTTAATAAATCGTCTAAAATCAGTAAAGCCTGTTCAGGTATAAGTTCGTGTATCAATTTTTCATCTGGCACACCGGCATGAAACGTAATGTTAGGTAGGTTCAGATTTTTAACAACCAGCGGGATTAAAGCTCCATAGCAGTAAATTATTTCCGTGGGTATAGATCGCTCCATGCTGGAAACACGGCGGACAGTTAATGGGCTTTGAAAAAAAGCCCCGTTAACTGAAGTCCGCCTTAGTGTTTCCAAACATTCGGGGAAACCTAGTCCAGGGTCCGGCCTTGCATCGCGTCCCCTGACCCATCGGTTGGACCCCGGATAACACGTGCGTCTGTTTGCTGTGGACCCGAACCCATGGAGAGACCTTCAATTTCAAATCCTTGTTGTTTCAGTTTGCAGCCTACATTCACGCTGTAAACACGTAAATATAAAGCTAATGACCGATATCGGCATAAATATCTGTGGTCTTTTTGCTCTTTGAAATTTCTTTAATGAAGCCAATGGAGCGATCTATGCCCACCATACAGAAAAGATCATTCCTTCGACTTTGTAGTGCTTGTTTATTATTGATGTTGTTTGCACTGCATTGTATGAACGGTTATGAGGAATTTCTAAAAATAATGTATTACATTGGTAATAACACCCGCACCCAAACGGATAATTATCCTCGAAAATAAATCATTTGTAGGGGTTGTTTAAAAACGGTGCGGGGTACAAGTTTATTTGGTGATATTTCACGTAAGATAAAATGACTTAACGATAAATATCGACACCGCTAAAACCATCTGGTGAGAAATTCTGCAATTGCAAAAAATTATCTACGGTGAAATTCCGCAATCACAAAACCTGTCAATGGAGAAATTCCGGCTTTGCCAAAAACAACCTTACCTGTAATCCCTTTGTGATAAAACAGCACATCGGATAATTTCGCAGAATATGAATTACGTATGTTGTGGATTTTGAAACAAAGTGCGTCAAAAAAGAGATTTGCGTCATTCAACATTCGAAATAGCCTTTGCAAACTCTTGCGGAAATTTTCTCTATCTCCCCCCCCCTTTTTTTCATCATGGAAATAAATGCAACTGTTAAATTTACGCAATACTTTTCGGCTCTTGTAGCTGGTTTTTCGGGAAGCGGAAAGTGTATATTAGTAGCTCAAATGTTAAAGTATAGAGATGAAATGATGGACTCACCACCTACGGAAATAATTTACTGCTATGGAGCATTAATCCGGCCGGTTGTTAAAAATCTGAACGTACCTAACATTACGTTTCAAGCCGGTGTACCAGATGAAAAATTGATACACGAACATATACCTGAACAGGCTTTACTGATTTTAGATGATTTATTAAATGAAGTGAAAAATAACGAAATTCTTGAGAAAATCTACACGCGATGCAGTCATCATCTCAACTTCTCTGTGTTGTTAATAACTCAGAACCTCTTTGCTCATTCAAAAATCATCCGTACAATAAGTGTAAATACCCATTTCATCTTTCTGCTAAAGTCAACTAGAGACATAGGACAGATTCGCACCTTGGCATCGCAAACAGGCTACGGACGTTTACTCATTGAAGACTTTAAAGATGCCACTTGGGAACCCCATAGTTATTTACTACTTGATTTAACTCAGAGTTGCCCTGATGTTCTGAGATTGCGTAGTAAGTTTTTTCCGGCTGCTAATTTCAGGTAATGTAGACAGTGATGACCGCACGTGTCAGACATCTGATGTTGCACTATTCTCGTGTTGTAGATCCATTTTTCCGCGTGCATAAACATGAATGGTTGGAATTGTGGTTGAGAAAACATTCCGAAAGAATCAAAGATGTACGCTTGTTTGCCGGACGGTATAAAAAACCCACCCAGTGCGAGCCAGGCTTACTGGAATCATCCGTATTAGCAATGAGTAAAGATGGGTGAACAGGTGAGTTGAAGTAGCAAATCCGACAGGAAAACACCTCTCGCCATAGTACATGTGAATGGATCTCTCTCGAGGGCCCTCCAAAGCTCTTGCGTATCCATCAACCTTAATTTGTGAAATCGAAGCTCATGGTTCTGTCTTTATTGATTTCCAGGAGATTCTGGTATTGACAATAAGCAATCAGTTTCACCGAATTAGCTAGAACCTCGGAAAACTGAGCTTCGACGCTTAATATACCAATACGTATAAGGCTATATCTGTCTGTATAATAATTCCTGTCCCCCAAAGATCAAAGGCCAGAAATGTGTAACCAGAACCGTAATCGAACTGACTGATGTCTACATCTCTGTCTTCTTTCCAAATCCCAAGTGCCTTCATGGAATGAACAAACTCTCTCAAGTATGCCCCAGAGGAAAAATTAGGCGTCAGATGGTTTAGAGGAATTGCATGAGTATCCAATGAGAGGGAGAAGAAAGATAGATTGAAAAGTTGAAAGTTAAATGGGTTCGAAGTAAAAGAAACATTCTGGGCTTCACTTGATGTAAATGCAAAAATCAACTGGGAGGGAACCTGACCAGTAATTAAGTTCTGTATGACGTGATTTCTAGTACCAGTAGCAATACTCACTGACCTCATTTCAACATGTTCGATAGGGTAAAACGCGTTAGTGGTTTGCAGAGTCTTTGCATGTGCTAATAGTGTGGCTGTGTTAACTTTAACTCTCTCAACATTCAGCGTTGCTTTTTGGATTTAATCTGAGAATTTGGATTAGCTAAATTAGACATCAGAGCAAAGGAGGGCTTACTTCCGTAAAGCCTCAGACGAAAATCCGTAGAATTTAGCAGCAATCCACACTGAAGAAAGATGTCTAAATGGAGAGGGCCTTCCATGTAGTAAAAGCCGTTTCGTTGTTTGTATCGTCAGCATTGTCCATTTTACCGCCCGTATGTTTACAATACCCAGCTGTTGTAAGCTGACTTTGTTTAGAAGTCTGACCATAGTTCAAAAGAGTTTCAAAATAAGCTCTGTATGGAATTAAGTTATTACTATGAAGAACTAACGTATCACCTAGATAACAGTCGACTTGTGAGAATAGCGAATGTAAGAAAAGGTTCACAGGACCTGTTTTATCATCAGCTGGTATCTGTCCATCTTCTTTAATGATAACGACTTCTAAGCTTAATGTAGTTTGATCGAGATCCGTGTAAAAATCTGCCAAACCAGGTACGTAGAATTCAATAGGTCCGTCTTGGCTGATGAAGGCTGTTGGTTGCTATCCTGTGAGCTGTCGTTTTTCCTGTTGACCACTCGTGTAGGGTAAAGAAAAAATGTCGAGATCGCTGTTGAGACATTCAGTGCTCAGCTGGTGTATCATTGATGCCATGATTACGTATGTATTAGGCGAAAACTAATGATAAAGGTCGTATGTTTAAAATTGGCTTAGAACCTAATTTTTCCGGTCTTTTTGTTGACTTCTTCTATTTCTTCTTCTTCTTCTTTCGTTTCTTTTGCGAGATTTTTAACTTTTTCGAACGCTGCACTCGACCTCTTCGTTTAGGTTCACTCTTTAGAAAGGACTCCAAGCTGTTGTCTCTGGGTCTTTTTACATGTGAATGAGTAGAAAATGTTGAATTTTGTCTTTTAACATGCCTTCTGCCTCTGTGAACTCTAGCACGCATTTCCTGCAGGGCACTACCTCCAGCCTCTTTCATTCGTGATGACAAAGACTGTTTGAGATTTTGACCATGTATCACATCATTAAAAACGGAAACACCGCCCTTTAGAGCATGTCGACCGACAATCTTACCCATGGATTTGAGTAAAGGTGTTGCAAAGCGATACAGATTTGAAAACACTGAACCAATCCCATTACCTCTCTGGAAAACCAACCCTCTAAACACTGGTAAGCCATTCTCTCTTTGGTTTAAATAGTAACGCGAGATTACTTCTTGGTTCGTATGATAGAGGATATGCATCTTGAAGTAATTGAGGAGGAGAGAAAAAAGAAATCAAACTTGCACTACAGTTTATTTTTACGAATATGTAATTTCACTACGGTTTTGCCTGTTAAAAACGAGAGCCAATCCCTATGGTCTGAATGAAGCGCGATTTCAATCGGGTCTATGACATTTTTACTTAAGGGAAAGTAGTCAGATGAATGAAAAGCCTGATAAATTACTTCTCATCTGGCATGTGAAACGGGAATAATTCGTTGGAGCGGAGCGAATGTGTTACCCACAACCTGTGGTTGTATGATATCTGTATACAGATAATAACCATGTATGCCACATGTAAGATCTATTGGGGTTGAACCCTCACCAATACCGAGCTCCAAGTCAGAAAGTTCAGCTTGTAAATTCAATGTGTAACATAGACCATCGCTAAAACTTATATAACGTCCTTCTGTGTATTTGAAATGAAAACAGTTGTTAGGCGTGGGATTAATTTTGTAAAAAGCCGGTTCTTTCAATGGAATCAACTTAACGAGCACATCAACTGCATCCCTACGAATATCATAATACCCTTCAGGAATTTTTAAGATGCCCTGCTCTGCAGTGTCAGGTCGATCAAATATAACACAACTAATAAACCCATCTTCTGTGTCATTTAAAGGCATAGTAATAGGTGTTTTCAATTTCTTGTTCAGAAACCTAAAGGGTATAAATTCAATGTTGAAATCTGCTGGGAATTCAATGAACTGTGTTGGGAACCCCATAAACAATACAAAATCATGAACCATCTTTGTCTCGATACCTGCTGTTGTAAAATTATCTTTTAGAAAATCAATAGCTGCTATGCTACTTTGCAATTTGGTACTCTTAAATTCAACAAGTTTTTGATACAGGGATGGGGCCTTGGGATACTTTAATTGTAACAGAAAAATCGGACACCACTTAAACATCGGAACATCCCGACATTCAGAGGCAAAGTCATGATGACATTTTTGTCTAAAGAATTGTTATGGTAAAAGAGAACATTTTTCAAATAGGCTTGTAACACCAATTCAACTTCAATTATGAAAGACTGGAATGTTGGAATTCTTAATGGTGAAACAATGTTGAAATCGACTTGTTCATCTATGAGATCATCCTTAAAACCTATTTCGAAAGCGTTGTTTATAGCCGTACTGTTCTTGAAGAGGGTTGGGAAATGTGTTTCCGATAAACCAACCTCCCATCGCCCTGGCTGGAAAAGTAGCGTCCTCGGCAGTCGTGTAATAAAAGGAGCTGTTGTATTGGAATGAATTTGTTTACCAGTAGGTGAGTTTGATGGTAAGGTAAAATAAAAATCAGTGTCTTCATAAATGGTGGCTGTACTCGGACCCAACTGTTGTTAATCGCTATTTGTCAAGCATTTAAAAGATATATATCTGTAAAAAACTTTTTAATAAGTAACATAACGCCACCTCCTCTAGCATTACGATCTTGTCTATAAACATTAAAATCTGTAATGACCCATTCAGATCATAAACATTAAAATCTGTAAACTTTAACGACCCATTCGCTATCATAGGAGTAAGCCAAGTTTCAGTAATTCCAACAGTATCAACTTTCTTATCGGAAATAAATATTTGAATATCATCAATTTTTTTTTATAAGGATCTACCGTTAATCAGTGACACATTAAATTCCAGTGACCTTCTCACTATTGGGAAATCGTTTCCGTATCAAGCCTCCGCATTCTCAATGCATCCTCCTCCTCTTGCGATAATACAATCTGTTCCTTCCCTTTAAACACTTTAAAAGAAATATCTTCCGGCCACCTCTCACGCTGAAGCCACTTATCATAATCATAAGAGTCTAATTTCACGTAAATATAAGATGTCAATTGGTCATCTCTGTTTTTCCACCATCCACATTTTATCACAGGATATTTACAAGCTTTTAACCAATCTTTAACCTCATTTATGCCGGTTGACATCTCAATGTTGCCTAATCTCAATTGAACATATTTTCCATTAAGGCCATTTACTTTCCCCATAGTAAAGGGAGCCTTTTGTTGTAATGATCCCCATTTCACTGGATTTATGTCCGTTTTTTCAATTAATCTTCTGTATTCATATATATCATTATCCATTTGGGATTTTGCATTTTTATATCCTCTTACATTCAGTTGTTCCCGGCTATACCGAGAATGTTCATCTTCCGTGTTAGATTTAGGAGAACCCTGCAAACGCTGCTCGATTACCTTGATCAGCCGATTTTCCATTTGATGCATTTGTCTCTCCATAACACTAAAAATTGACATCGAATTATTATCCTTCACAGTTATTTCATTAATTTTATCATCACTGCTGTTTTCTATAAATTCAGCACCATCCAATAGACTTACATTTTCTTTACTTTCGTTGTCATTCTTTAATCGAGCCAGGTTTTCACTACGCACTTATCGGTGGTCATCGATCCATGAAATACAGGTTTTAAATAACTTCAAACGGTCCTCAATTCTTTTCTCTATATTGACAGGACGTCTCCCCGATCCGAAAAAGCTTCTACAGGCCTTTGAAAATACCACAACTTGATCTTGTAGTTGTTACTTTTGAAGTAAACTCACCTTCATCGGAGAGCTAACTCCGCAAATGCCTGCCGGGCGCCATCTTGGATCACAATTTCTTTCGTTTTTTCTTCTTTTAAAATTTGGTTGAACATTAAGTTACTGTCTATCAACTCAAGTTCATTTAATAATTCTTGTGGGTAATATTTATTTAGCATAAAGATGATTTCTTTTTTATCACTTATATTATACATTAATTAACATGTTTCTTCAAAGTTCTGAATTGCTGTTTTGAATATCATTTTGTTCATTTGGTCTTCTTTGCATCCATTTTCGATTCCTTTTATTGTTTCTAGTCCTTTTTCTCTCTTTTCTTCTTTTATTCAAAATAATATTAAAAACAGCAACAGAGATTAGAGAAAAACAACAGAAAAACAACGTAAACGTAAAAGAAAAAGAAAAGAATATGTTTAACATTTCAAGGAAATATAAGCTGCAAAATTAAAAAAAGAGTACCAAAAGAAAGAAATAGAAATGTCTTTCAGATCAAAAAATAAGCTAATATAAGTATTAGAAAATAAAAGAGAAATTACAGAAAAAGAAAGAAGTGGGATATACGAAATTAAATGTACAGAATGTAGTAAGATTTACATAGGAAAAACTTACTGAAATATAGAAACTGTGATTTAGAGAACATATTTATTACATCAAGAATGCTTTAAAAAATTCCAAATACGCAGAACATATTCAGTAAACACGCAATTGGGAACTTCGAAGAAACGTATAAATTAATTTATAAAATACGTTACAACAGAGAAATAATAATAATTGAAAATTTAATCATCTTTATGCTAAATAAATATTACCCACAAGAAATATTAAATAAACTTGAATCGGTAACTTAAAGTTGAACTAAATTTTAAAAGAAGAAAACAACGAAAGAAATTTTAAGCAAAAATAAAATATTAAGAGAAATATGTAATTAAAAGCTGAATGTAAATAGAAATTAGGAAAAAATTTGTAAATATAATTCAACAAAAGAAAATATGATCTTGTATATAAATTGCTAACTCCTCCTGCTCCCGTGCCCGTTTCCATAGTGACGAGCAACAATATAAGTTTCATTGTTTCCATCAAATGAAAAAATACCTATTGTTAAAATCCAAAAATCGCAGCCGACGAAAAAACCTATTAAAAAATCTTATTTTTCATAGGCTACTGTTCAAAAAATATTGTCGTCATAGATTTAACTATATACATCTAATGACATTTAAAAATAGCACACTAAAATTAAAAAATAAATAAATCTAAATCCTAAGTAAGTAATTTTAAATTCATTAGATGCATTTTTATTTTTTTAATTTAAAAAAATAATAACATTCAAAAAAAACATTTTGATATTGATTAACAATTCAAATCAGAAGTGGGTGACATAAGTTTTTACATTTTATGACATTCTTTTTATAGTAATAATTTATCAGTTGTACGAATTAATACAAAGGAAAAATTCAAAAATTAGAAAAATAAAAAATAAAATCGAAGAAAATCAAAAGCAAGTAACATTTTTTTCTCATTTTTTTAATATTCATTATATGTGTATAATGAATTTTGTTTGTATAATTAATTCTCTTAAAATCTGTGTATAATTAGATTTTTTAGTATAACTAATTCTCTTAAAATATAGTGGTCTTGCCCCCCAGAAATGGTCTGCCGAGAAATAGAGCAATGAGGGAGGTAAAAAAAAAAAGAAAAGGAAAAAAAAAAAAAAGATCCCGACGAGCCATTTTCACTGAAGTGCAAAGTTTACATCTAATAGTTGTTTGTAAATGTGTTTTTGTGTTAGGTTATAACTGTCAATTTGGCAGTAGTGACTTTGTCCCATTGTAACAGGACACATTGTGTTAGTATCACTCTCATGTTGACATTAATTTTTTTTAGTATTAGCAATACTGTCAATTATCGCAGTCCTGCCAATTGTCACAATCCTGTCACAGATGAAATTTTTTAAAAATGAAATCGAACTTGCAGTTTCCAGTTGACTTTGGCTTTCGTATAAAGTCAAAAGCAATAACATTATTTATTGGATGCTCGGATTGGTGTACCAATCTGTGTCTGACGCGAACTGTGGTGATCCGCTGTAAAAAACTTGAGCTAGGAAAGAAACCAAAGCGTGAACTTGGTCGTAAGCGCATAACAAAAAAAAAATCATGGGTTTAGGTCAGGTGACCGTGGAGGTCGCAGAAAGAAGAGGAGTAGTATGTCTCATAAGAGACCAAGGGTCGGTCTAGAACCTCGTGGCTAGGTTACATAGATCATCTGGATTCGAGTCACTTGGGTATTATCATTGAGGACATGAACCTGATGGTGGAAAACTCGAGCGCTGCCCCGCGAACTTAACGAATAAGCAGCTTTGAAAACTATGTAAACATTGTTATTTATTATTGGCAACCCTGTCAATTATCACAGTCCTATCATAGGCGAAATTTTATAATTAAAATGGAATTTACAGATTCGCCTGTTGTGGCACTGTCGTATGACGGTCTTTAATACTAGTATTGTACGTATATTAACAAAGACAACAATGTAACCATCTAAAGTAAGTAACTATTGTCAAAAAACCATTGTTAGCTATTTAAAAAATCCAAAGAATTTCAGTTAGATCAAAATCTACTGAAGATGACCGAAAGGATGAAAGTTAACTATAGAGCTTATTCATGAGCCTTACAATATGGCGGGAGCAGCTTCAGCTCCGACTTTGATTGGCGGCAGCAGCTTCAGCTCCGACTTTGATTGGCAGCTGAAGCTGCTGCCACCATGTTGTATACCAGTTTGACGCTGTGACTGGTTGCTGCGGAACAACGTCACTCTGATGAATAAGCTCTATAGACGATAAAAAAATAATGTACTGTAAATGGATGTTTCACTAATAACTCATTATCATAATACAGTACAACGTGTGCAGAACAATGAACTTAAGCTTCCCTAACTGATAAATTTTTGGATTTTATAGTATTTCTAGATATAGACTTTATTGATAACTCTTAGCGATTAATTCTTCTAAGATAAACAATTTTAGGAGCACCTTACATGATTATTCCTTGTTTATAGTTTTGAAATTTATAAGCCTTCTGCGTAATGTTTTCATTGATTTATGAGTATATTTTTGTCGACGGAAATTTCTACAAGTCAAATTAAATATGTGTGGACAAGATTATTTTTAAGTTAATGGTTTTCTTTATTGAGCTGTAGATGAGTAATTATCAGACCTACAGTCGGGTGCATAAAGGTTTCGACCTAAGTCAAAATTGTTCGGCTTCCTTACAATACTTCAATCCAATGAGGTTAATTTTTCCAGGTATCTGGCTGAGTACGCTTATCATGGAATGATTCCATTAAGTTGTTGCTTAGCATTAGGGGAAGGCAAGTTTTACGTGACGTGCTCAACTATGTTGACAAAAAGATTACTTTGGCTGTTCTGATGAGAATTTTTGTTTTATTAATAATAAACTAATTTATTTAGTTAATAGTGTAACATAAGTGGTGCACAGTATCGATATAATTATATGCGTGATAAAGAGATAAGCTGATGCAGCGCTCGTTATTGTGTGATGCAGAAATGATTTACAGGTGGAAATGGAAGCTATTTTCTTTTGACTGCTTGAAAGGTTACAAGTCTCATTTTTGTATATTTTGCGTATATAAAATAATCAACGACAATTATGCCAAGACCATCCGAATTTTTTTTTTAATTTATCATATAAATAGATGGATTCCGTCAAACTTTGACGGAGAACAACCTATCTTATTATTAATCGCCATCTCTTTAATTATAAAATAAAAAATTGTCAGAGCTTAAATATCTCATTATAAACAAAGAATAAGAAATGAGTTAATATATAAAATCAAACTAGCTTTAAACTAAATTTCGACAAGGGACCCATTGGAGATTCTCAACTGATTAACTATTGGTCCAAACGGACCAATCACTGATCTAGCCCCCTTAGTGGGATTTATCACTTTTTCTGTCATTGGTGCTGTCAGACTATAAATATCGGTCTTGTTCTTTTTCACACTCAGTATCATCTGGTGTGTTACTCCCTTCTTTTCCACCTGCTGAATGATGAGAGCTTCGCCCTCGAAAAGCGCTTCTAGGATTAGGTTGTATTTTTCTTTTTACTTAATTTTTTTTGTGGTTAAAGAGTTGTTATTTAGTTTGTCTTTATGCATACAAAAATAAATAAATAAATAAATTTTTTTATCTCTTACAAAAAAATATTTCTTGCATACAAAAAAAAATTTCTTGCATGCAAAAAAAAAAAAATAAATAAATTTTTTTTCTCGCATACAAAAATTTTTTTTATTTATCTTTTATCTTTTTATCCCAATTCACACACACACACACACACACACACACACACACACACACATAAAAGTTTTTTTTAATTTTTAAAGTTAAAATGAAATAACATACACACACAAACACACACACAATTCATTATATATTTCTTCATTTCTTTATTACAAAATAAATACACAAAAGTTTTTTGTTTTTTTTTGGTTTTTTTTACAGAGTTGCATAACATACAGGAATAAAAATTATAAAGTAACATGACATAAATATAAAAATTATAAAGTAACATGACATAAATATAAAAATTATACAGTTTTTAGAGGGCGACAACATTGATTTCACTTACAGGGGGTCATATTCTCGTATTCGTTGTTCAGTTCAACATAAAGATATTCAGATTTGACGAGTAGGTCATTCCAGAGTAAATCATCTGTACAAGTTTCACGTACGATGGCATCCATGGATAACCCACGAGCAGCAAGTTTCAGGTAATGTAAACAGTGATGGCCACAGGTATCATTGAGAGGACTCTGCACAGGGCGGTTGTTGAACGTCCATTTTTCAGCGTTTTTCAGCATAAAAGTGTGAAATTGCTTTGGTGGTACACAGCCGAACAAATCAAAGGTGTGAGCTTGCTTTCCAGAAGGTAAGTAGAAAGCTATCCAATGTGTACCGGGGTGTTTGGAGTCATCAGTGTTGGCGATCAGTAAAGCTGGGTAAATGGGTGTGAGGGTTGCAAGCAGGTCAGATGGGTAAACACCTCTCGCCAAGAGTGCCGTGTAATGATCTGCTTCGAGGGCGTGCCACAATTCTAGATTATCCATGAGTACACGTATTTTTAATTCGTAAAGTCAAAACTTACAGCTCTGTCTTTATTGATTTCCAGGAGGTTTTGAAACTGACAATATGCAATGAGATTAACAGACGTTGGCAGGGGTTGAGAGAATTGTAATTCGACGCAGAGTGTCCCGTTTCGTATGACGTTATATCGGTCCATGTAGTAATTACGGTCTCCAGACAGATCAAAGGCAAGAAATGTGTATCCACCAGCGTAGTCAGCCAAAGTCAAGTCCACGTCTCGGTCATCTCTCCACAAACCTAAGGCTTTGAGTGTGTGAACGAATTCACGTAGGTAATCACCGCTATTAAAATAGGGCGTGAAAGGTTGTGCAGCAGGGATGGATTGCGTGTCTAATGCCAGTGAGAAATAGGATAAATTGAAATGCTGAAGGTTGAATGGGTTCAACTTATAGGCACCGTTTTGGGCTTCGCTCTCGATCAAAGCAAAAATCAAACGCGTTGGAATCTGACCTGTGATGAGATTTTGAATGGCATGATTCCTAGCACCGATAGGGATGTTTGATGAGCGCATTTCCACTCGGTTGACAGGGTAAAATGCATTGGTTGTTTGGAGTGTCTTGGCATTTGCTAACAGAGTTGCTGCATTAACTTTCACGCGCTCAACGTTCAATGAAGCGCACACTATATTTATTTGGTAATGGGGTTCCTCAACAGCCGACATGAGAACAAAGGGTGTTTTACTGCAGTGTAATCTTAAACGTAAATCGACAGAGTTCAATAGCAACCGAGTTTGGTTGAAAACATCGAGATGCAAAGGTCCTTCTAGATGATAAACACCATTTAGAGCCGACGCCTTGCGTAACTTGAATCCAGTGTTTTCGTCACTGATGGTGTCCATCTTACCACTCGTGTCTTTGTAAAAACCGGAAGTCGTGAGTTGAGTCAACTTAGCCATCTGTCCGTAATTCAAAAGTGTCTCAAAGTATGCACGGTAAGGATACAAGCTATTGCTGTGGCTCACAAGGGTGTTGCCGAGAGAACAGTCAACTTGAGAGAATAGAGCATGTAAGAAAAGGTTCACGGGGCCTGTAATATCACCGTCGGGTAATCCTTCTTCCCCGATTATTGCGATTTTCACAGTCAAACTCAGTGTTGTCTGGCTTAAATCCACGAAATAATCAGCAAGCCCTGGCACGTAAAACTCCAATGGGCCATCTTGTGTGATGACAGAGGCTGGTTGTTAACTGACAACGTCAACGTTTCTCTTGTTGTCCACTTGTATGAGGAATTGAAAAGAGATCCAAATCAGAGCTGAGACATTCCATACTCATTTTGTGTATCATGGTCGCCATTTTAAACAAAGACAGAGTCAAGTTTTTTTCCTTCTAGGTTTTTTTTTTTTTCGAAAGCTTTTCTCCTTTACTTTTTTTCAACAGGAACTCTTCAAGAGTGTTGATCCTCGGACGTTTTCGTTTAGAATGGAGGACGCCTGAAGTTCCACGCTTTTTACCACCTCTCTGAACCCTCATACCCAACTCTTGAAGTGCGCTACCACCAGATGCTCGCATTCGGTTGGTTAGCGATTGCTTGAAATTCTGCCCCTGCATCACGTCGTTTAACACGGAGACTCCACCTTTTAAGGCGTGACGTGCTAACACTTTTCCTGTGGTTTTCAGTAACAGTGTGGCAAAACGAAACAGCGTAGAGAAAAGCGAACCGAGTCCATTTCCTCTTTGAAAAACAGTGCCTCAAAAGACAGGCACACCTTGCCCCCTTTGGCTTAAATAATAACGTAAAATTGCTTCACTGTCTGGGTTATAGGGTTCATTCATTTTCTTCTCTGAGACGAGTAGACAAAAGTCAAGTTTTTGTGTGTATGTGTCACAGAGAGAGAGAGAGAGAGAGAGAGAAATGAAACGTCTACCCTCTATGACCTTTTCCTACGGAAATGTAATTTCACGACGGACTTCCCAGATAAAAATGAAACAAGGTCACCATGCTCTGTGTGTACTGTAATTTCTATCGTGTGAATGCACTTTTTGATTAAAGGTAAGTAATCGGGGGCTGGATAATACTGAAATATGGACTCGCGACGCGCATTAGAAACCGGGATGATACGTAATAATGGGGCTAACGTGTCGCCAACAAACTGATGAGGAATAAGGTCCGTATATAAATATAACCCATATATTCCCCTCATGAGGTCTATAGGTTGCGACCCTTCACCCTGACGTAGTTCCTTTTCAACTTCGTGTGTCTTAAAACCTAATCCGCTTTGAAGTGGATAAATCGGTTTTTCGTGCAATGGAAACGTAAACACTTGTTGGGTTTCACTTTGAAAGTGTAAAACCGTCTCTCATCTGACGGAATCATGTTTGACAGAGCACTCACAAGCTCTTCGCGTGTGTCATAATAACCAGAAGAAATCTGCAGAGCTTTCGGTTGTGGGAAGAAAGGTGGGTCAAATGCCTCAATTGTTACCTGACCCTTGCTCAACAGGTTAATGGATATGGTGAATGGGGGCGCCAATTTCTTATCAAGATACCTATTCGGTAAAAATCCTATATTTCCTTCAGCAGGGAATTCGAAAACGCACCCTGTCGAACCTGCAAAACGAAGCTGATTGGCCACTAATTCCACGTGTAAACCAAAGCGTTCGAGGTAAAAGTTTAAATAGGTGGCGGCAACTGACCATGGTTGAAAATCAGGTGATTTCACTCGGGCAATGCCCTTGAAGGATGGTTTCGTCTTTGGGTACTTGAGAACCATGACCAAGTCTTTCACCCACAGGAAAGTGTTAGTAGGTTTAGGTTTGAAACGACTGTGCCCCTCGAACAATGTCTTCTCTGAAAGATCAAACTGTTCAACAAAATTTTGGGTAACAAAACATAAGATGCAATGTAACATTCGGACTAATTTCAGGGTCGTAGCAGATCATGATGTCAGGTATGTATATCTGCCGAACCTCTTCCACAGCGCGCATGTATTCGTGAAGAGAGTTTCCCCTGTCGGGCAGGTCACGAACATTGAGTGTGATTCTTTGTTGGGTCACCCCCGTCGAAACACCTATACGAAAACCATTGTCTATTTCCGTAATGTTGTTGAACAGTGAAGGAAAATGGACTTCAGACAATCCTACCTCCCATTCACCACGCAATTGAATAGGCCTGGACAAACGAGTGGTGAATCGAGAAGGTGTGTTCACACCCTGGCCGTCGACCGTGTTGGATGGGAGCATGACAAAAAAAACGTTTTCTTCGTACATTCTGACAGATGTGTCGGCTACAGTGTCTTACAAGCGAGTGCACTGGCGCTTTGTTTGTCACATATTAAAAAGATCCGTTGCCTTAACCCAACTGTTCATGCTGGCAGGATAATTTCGCCACTTTATGTAAGCCTCTCGCATACCCCCACGCCCCCTCCTCCATCTTAAAATTCTTTCGACTGCATACATTTCAGGCTTTTTCACCTTCTGCAATTCCTCTTCATAAAAGATGCCGGCAACTTCGTCGCTGTTGAAGTCTTTAATTTTATAAACAACAGGTCTTCTGAAAATGATTTTTGACACCTGAAAGACCTCTTCTGTCCAGGATTGTTCATAACCTTTTGCAAATGTATTTTGAACACGAGAAATACGAACATGATCACCAATTATTAGCTTAGGAGGTCTTTGAGGAGCCGCATTATAATATGCACGCTGTTTTAACCACACATCAGTCTCGTTGGATTCGTTGACGTCTGCTGGGGCCATCCCTATGCTACGATGCACACGCATGTTGTAACTCTGGACCAAATCAGGTAAAACATCGATGTAACGCTGCGTATTTACATGTGTGAAATACTTAAACATACGAGTCTTTAGAGTACGGTTATAATGTTCAACCACCGCGTCCTTTAAATCGCTTTCTGAAGCGAAGAAATGAATGTTTTCATACTTGAAATAGGTTTTACGTGTTTGTTAAGAAATTCTTTACCTTTGTCACTGTGTACTTTTAAAGGCACACCTTCTTTAAAAATTTTTTCGAACGCTTTTTGAAGTTCCATTCTGGATCTCGTTTTCAATGCAACCACCCAGGCGTAGCGTGAGAATACATCCATACAAGTCAGTAAGTATTTGTAACCATCATTTGCTTTTGCCAAACTACTCAGGTCAACCAGATCTACTTGAAATTGTTCGAATACGCCATACACTCTCATTCTATTACGTGGATAATGGTGACATATCGGTTTTTGCAAGGTATATGTTGGTTGACCCTGCAACCATTCCTCTGTCTGTTTACGTGAATTACGTGTGCTCTTTTGCAAACCCTGTATACCACCGTAACCAGTTGGGTGAAGAGGATTGTAATACACATCTTCCATGGTTGGAACCTTCTGTGTCAAAGCGTAGATTGTACACGACTTTAAAATGTAGAGAGTAAAGAGGGATAAAAAAAAAGTTAGCAAATACACGCCAACAGTAATTCTTTAGAATACAAAGGTAATAGAAAGCTTACGACTTGAATAAACCACCCAGACATTCACGAATACACGCGGAGATCAACGCCCTCGTTAGCACAACACATGAAGTCAGAATATATGAACTTGGAGATTAAAGCGTAATGGGTTCGAAAAATTTATTTATTCAGAGCCTTGAAACGTTCTTAGACGTCGTGGCACAACGTTTGCAAATACAGACACCCACAGACCCTCAATTCACGCTCAGAAACCTTTATTCGCGTCGTGCGAGCGACTAATGGCCGACAACCTCGCTGTAACGAAGTGCTGTTCGCGTCGGCGCACATTTGCAAATGTTTCCCGCCGTGTAAAGCATAAAAAAGAAAATCACATGACTAGAACGTTTAAAAATAACAGGTAGACCGCTTTGGATGCGCGACAACGACCGAAAAGAGCTGGAAAAAACCTTTATTGAGCGATTTTTAATGGTTTAGTGAGGGGTAGGGCGAATTGCGCGCCCTCGTCATCACGCTGCGGACGCCGAGGGTACTCGTAAAACACCCAGCGTCCTTTGGGTAGCGCCGTTGTCGAAGCCGACGTGAAAAGACATTAAATGACAGCGCTTTTTTAAGATGAACCTCTTTCCAACTTTATAAACCCGTCGGACACCCAGACATCGGTAAGGTGAAGGGTGTGAGAACTCAGACATTCGGCCAATGGCCTGGAAACACGCACAAACGCATCGTTTGCGAAGGAACGGTGAACGCAGCGCCATACAATGGTGCGGCCACCGAGGGAACTAGATTTCACTGGGAAATGAGGTTGTTTTTTCCGAATAACTTTGCCAAATTTGACCCCAGGACCAAACAACTTTACAACAAACATTCTAATATACATTGCAACTTGAATCGAAAACGTGTGGGTTTCTCTCACCCATAGACAATTAACAAATGCGAAGTTTGTAAGGTACCAATCAGAATAAAGCACAGCCGCGGAGTGGGGTCCCCACACACGGGTACGGTCAACCATCTGTTTCCAGTGGTCGAACTAGTCAGGGGAAGGTTTCCACACTATCCCTAGTTAACCGAATCGCCACGGCTCTTATACCCTTGGCCACGGCATAAGGGGGGTGCAGACCAATCCCCTTCGAGGCTCACAGCGACGGCTGCCCCTGTGTGTAGCAGTGGTGCTTGGCATCTCAATGGAGTGTACCGACTACCTAAGCTCTGCGCTCCACTTTCTGCACAGGAACCAGCTCCCTGGTCGAGTCTTGGAGTGCCCCAGCTGCCTCAACCACCAGCCCGCCTGCATAGGCATGGGTGGACCGGAACCACTGGACTGTCACCATAAGAGCGCTCTGGCGACAGTACAGGCGGTTCAGGACCACCGATACCAAGCACAGGGTGGGAGGGAGAGGTAGCGTACCCCAAAAAAACTAAAAAAAAAACACCTCTTCTCCTTCTTTTTCTTTCCTCTCTTTCCACTATCCTCTCTTCTTTTTCTCTCTCCATCTTTTTCTTCCTTCTCTCTCTCTCTCTCTTTCTTTTTTCCATTTCTTCTTCTTTCTCTTTTTCCTTTTTCTTATCTTTTCATCTTTCTTATCTTTTTATCTTTATTGAATAAAGAATTATGATGCATAAAAAATAGGATTCAAAATATTAAGAAAAACAGAAATGGCTGCCGTTTCTCAAAATGGCGACCAGCTGGTCTTATCTTATCTCCTCATCAAAAATGGCCACTCCGTTGCCATGGCAACCAAAATGGCGGTCCGCTGGGCTTATCTTATCGTTTCATCTTATCTCTGCTGATAAAAAAGGGTCACGTGGAGGCCGGTTTGGGTACCACTGCCTGAGGCGAGGGCGTGGTGGGCGTGGCCGCCGCCATCTTGGGTCAAAGGTCAATCTGTTACACAAAAGGCTGCTTATACTACTTCAGTTCAGTATCGAATTATAAGTATAAGGTTTATACTTTTACATTAAGAAAATGGTTTCAACAAAAGCAATACCAATCGAAATTCGTGAACGCGTTATTCAATGCATTCGGGATGATAGGGTTGCTTTACTGATTCAACAGAGAGAGAGCTTAGGTGAGTACACTGTTCGTTCCATGACCGCTATGCAGTGCACTTCAGCCGATGCTTTGATTACCTGCCAGAATGAACCAAACATTGCTCGATTTATAGCATGCAAATCATTTGAATTTTGACCGAAGATCATTTGCTAATCACAGAAACGCAGGATTTTAATAGTCGTTTCCTTTAGCAGTGGTTGCGCTAACCATCCAATACAATGACGCCAAATTGGGTTCGACTCTGACCACCAGGGCCACCAAATTTTTCCCACCCCATTTTCAAGTATATTCAATTCGAATTAAATTCTTTGTTGAGCTCGCACATATTTTTTCTGTTTCTACAACTAAAAAAAAGCTACTTTGAGCATTTAAGAAATTGACAAGATAAGTTAACTGCAGTCATTTTCACGTCAAAACGAACGGGGCTGGACCTTTTCCAAATTTAAAAAAATTTGATGTTTACATTCTTCAGACTTTTTATTGCTATGAGCATACTGTACAATATCTCCATTGCTTGCATTTCTCTAATCTCTCAAAGTGAGGTTGCTCACCTAAAATTCGTACAACACCTGTCTAAAAGTGTTGGAATTGCATTTGTTTTTTCTTTTTTTGAAAATTTTATAATTCATACATATATTCTAGTGCGTTTGGTTTCTTAAACAACTTCCAAACTGATTCAGTATTTGTTATTGATTAACCTTTAAGCGCAGCAGTAAAATTTCGATTTGCAACTCAGGGTACTCTGATTTTTGATTAACATAGGCATGGATTCCATCAACACTGATTAGTAAGACACACAGATATTTTATTTATGTGGTATTAAGTTCACTTTCTGCAATGAGTTTACATCAAAACTTATGCACTTGTAAACTTGGTCAATTTTTTAAGCGTACAAATGTTTGCGGTATCTTTGGGAAGCAAGTCCTCAACTAACCCTTCTCCAACTGCCTTTCTCTTAATATGGCTGGAAAGAACATATTTTATTCATTAATTGCTATACAGTTTAATTTTTGAGCCCTGTTTCTTATTGAATAAAATTGCTCCAAAAATATTATTTTTGTGGTTCTTGAAAATTATTTTAGATGATAATTTTTATTCATTGAGCACCAAATGACAGAGTCGGATAAATAGTTGTTTTCTACTGAAATACAATACTATAAACATGTAATTCAATGTTCACACTTA
Source organism: Rhysida immarginata (assembly GCA_023313115.1). Lineage (NCBI taxonomy): Eukaryota > Metazoa > Arthropoda > Chilopoda > Scolopendromorpha > Scolopendridae > Rhysida > Rhysida immarginata. The sequence continues at coordinate 440,844 of JAHWFO010065751.1, forward strand.
ACATCACTATAAAATGATTCAACAGATATAAAGTTTGTGAAACATAAAAGTCTAATGAAAATCATTTCCATTTTGGCTAAAGATTTTTGTAATCTTCTCCTTGGCCTTATTTTCGAGAAAATCCCTTTTAAAGTCTGTCTTATATTACTAGTTAAACTGCATCTCGACAACTGTAGATATATTATTACAACGGCGAGCAGCCAAGTAATTAACGTTCGAGCGTACGAATCACGAGATCGTGGGTTCGAGTCCACGCGTTGACTTTTTTTTGTTTTAATTTTTATAACGCTGCTTTTAAAGACCGACTGTTCTTTCGGTTATTTCCGGTTTGGTAAGCTAATCGTATAGACGCTGCGAAGGAGTCAATACTGGAGCCTGTGATAATAGGTCTATGTCTTGTGAAGAAATTGAGCAAGATTATAGAACAGATGAGAGAATTGATGTGTTGTTTTATCCAGCGACTGTGCAGCAAAAGCAAGAACTCACTGATGGAATATTTCATATGCGAAAATTGCTGATTGAATCCAGTGTCATAACAGACACAGTTAGTCAACAATTAGCAACCGATCAATGCTCCTAGGCAAAGAATTATTCCAAAGAATTATGCATTTGTAAACTCCGATCGATGAAATGGAGTTCATGGAAAAAGAGGCGTTGGTATTAGAACAAGATACACATGATCCTGTATCCAAAAAACAAAAAGCGATAAGCAGCGAAGAAGAATAAAACTCCGTATGCTGTCAAAAATAAAGCAGTGGAATTGGCCCAATCACATCCGAAATGGCCGATAAATACTTTGCGCAAACAACACATTTTTTAAAAAGAAGATCACGATTATCTACTTGCTAAAAACATACTGAACAAGGCAGCACCCGATATGATAAGTTAGAGGTCATAAACAGGAGCGTGTATGATCGATTTATTGAAGCAAGAGGCGATAAAAAGGGCCTAATTACGACTCGCATGCTGAAGCAATGGGCAATGGGCGCTGCATTCCAATTTCTTGACGGAACTTATGAGTTTGTTGCATCGGACAGATGGGTGAAGAATTTCAAAAGAATGTATCACATATCTCAACGACATGTTACACGATATGTAAGTGCTAAAGATACAGCAACGCATCAAGAACTACTAGAAACTGCTGTCAAATATCAAGAGCAAACGTGTGCAATTATTACTAATTTTGATTCCGATTACGTTATAAATACTGACCAAACTGGTTGTGAGTACAGAATCAGCAGTTGTCGTACTCTTTCTCTCAAGGGCGAAAACGTAACTGAAGTTGCAGTTGGCCAAATGCAAAAATCAATGCATTCATATACAGCACAGTACTCTATAACTTTATCTGGCAAATTGTTGCCAAGAGTATTCGTTTGTTCGCAAGAAAGCACCGGAAAATTTGGTCCTCGTGTACAAATGGAAGTCGAACAATACATGCAGCAATATGCCAACGTTTATGTTACATCAACAAGTCCCGAAAGGACAAAAACGTTTATGTACATCAACGTTTATGCTACAAAAGGACACGTATGAACAATTACTTGACAACATAATACAACCTTATGTTACAATAAATCCATTTTTGTACATCGTGGACTCTTGGAGTGGCCAGACATCTGTAACCATGCATCAGATGAAGTTTACTAACAGGCAGGGTCTTCCTACGTTATCGATCATATCGCCGAAATGTACACCATTGTGCCAACCATGTGACGTTTATTTTTATCGTCAAATTAAAAATTTTATACGACGTATGCAGAATTGCTCATACCTTTTGGAAACGAACAAGGAAATTACATCGAGGGCAGATGTCATAAAAAGTCACGCACTCATTCACGATCAATTACAGGCTCCAATATATTCGAATACGTTACGGTAATAATAGTGTGCAGATTTCTTTGTAAAAATATAATTTCTTGCAATATATGTAACATTTGATTGCATTTATATCAGATACGCCTGGTATGCTGCCAAATTGAAGCCTACAAAAGAAAATTTTTTGAACGTAAATCAAATTTCTTTTCCGGAATGCACGTAAAAGGAAAACTACAACTTCAAGATTAGTTCTGCATTCATCCAATGTTCTTGGTGTCGCACACATTTCTGTTTCAAATGTTTTTTTGAAGAATACCATTCAGCACGTTGTATTCGACAAGCCTAACTGTAAATATTCTACAAGTTCGAAATTATTTGATAAAACGATTATTTTATGTTTTTTTTTATTATAGCGCCCAATATGGGTAAGAATCAAAGACATCAAAACCTGAACATAAGAAGAAATGAAAAGTTAAACATTAAAAAATTTTGTTTTTCTTTAAAATCGATATATGTTTATGAATTATTTACACTTTTATAACAAATAATATTATCATAATTAGTTGAAAATATGTTCCTCATTGCTCTTATTTGTTAATAATATTTTTTTCATTATAACAGCATATTATAACAGAAAAATATATTAAAAAGTGGACGATAGCACAGTTACAAAACATTAAAAGAAAAAAAAAACAAAGCCTAACACGGGTGGATTCGAACTCGAGATCTTAGGGTTCGTACGCCACGATGTTACCTGTTCAGCTGCCGCTGTTGTGATGATTGCCGAGGTACAGTTTACACTAGTTATAAAACACAGACTTTAAAGGGGATTTTCTCGAAAATAAGGCCAAGTTGGAGGCTGCGGACTTGGTTTTACGAAAAGGACATATCAGATTACCATCCTACCAAAGGGCATCAAAGAACTCGATTGTTCGTTGGGGCCCTCTCCTTGTAAGTGGACTTCAAACATTCGAAGAACACTTGATGGGCAAAAACCTAATCTGAGGTGCGTCTTTGCGGTGTCTGTATATTATTGTTGTTGATTGCACTGCATTGTATGAACGGTTATGAGGAATTTTTGAAAAATAATGCATTATAGAGATAATAACAACAGCAACACATAAATGTATAATTAAATTCAAGAACGTGAGTAGATGTATCTTTAAAAATGTACAAGTTAAATATATTCCGAATGAATTCACTTGTTAGGCCTTAATTAGAGAAACGAAATTGTCTGTTTGATATTTCACATAAGATGGAAATGTCTGCCAATAAATTCCACTATGAAAAAACCATCCACCAAAAATTTTGAAATAATCTTTTTCATTTTCTAAATATTACGCTCGAGAAAAAAAAATTTGAAATAAGGGTTAAAAAGTGCGAATAAAAAGGGTAAAAAAATAGTCGAACTTCCACTACTTTCCTATACCCATCTCAGGAGGTTTGACTTCTTGTTTTTTGATAGAAAAATATTAACACAACGTAATGAATCTTCGACGGTGATATTTAATTATTTTACTTTTAACGCCTACAAAAGCGTTGCTATACAAAAAAAGAAAGGTGGGCCCTCATGAATTTGGACAGAAGACCAATATACGATTCCGTCCTGATCGACTTGATATACGCCACGTGAAAAAACAATGGTTGGCTTACCAAATCAGATTAGTATCAGATTCCTTACTGGATGAATGTCACAGCACTCGAAATATACATTTAAAGATCTCCAGTTTGTTAAGGATTTCATTTATAATTTTAATTCTATCGAATCAATTAAAAAAGCCATATTCACTGGAATGATTATAAACTGGCTTGGTAATTTTAAATATTTTCTAAATGACAATCTTTCTTGTGGAAATCAATATAAGGGAATTTCAGTTGATCAATATCTAGCCCAGGATGTAAGTTATTTTGATTTAAGTATTCCGGTAGTGAAGGAGAAATTGGCAAGTTTGCCACTGATCTCTCGTTGCATATATATCGTACAGTTTAGGCTTTTGCAAGCCTATTATACGCGCTTTCTTTCAAGAGCTGTTTAGTTGGTATTTATGGAAATCAACGCTTGGAGTGTTGGTATGGGGCACAGTATAATTGTTGTCTGATTCCATGTTTCTTTAGAATGTATCTAAGAATTAGCATCTGTGTGGTTGACTTATGAGAAGGGATTCCCGGAGCCATTAGCAGGGAAATTAGTAAGTAATAATCTATTAGTCAACTCTTCCTTAATCTCTTTTGATAGTGAGAACTTATTTTCCACTATTCCGTTACGGGATATGCTCGAATACCTTGAAGAATGGTTATTAGAAAACTACTGGCCTCTAGGGATGAAAAAGACATAATTCTCATCACTAGATTGATTTGTTTCAACAATGTTTTTCAGTACAATGGAGTCTTCCAGCAAATATCCAATGGAATTCCTAATCATTGTCTAACGCAAAAAATATCTGCGTTCTATCAGATGATTTTGAGAACATTCAGGATCCCTATAATTACGGAAAGATGAAGCATTGAGCTAGAGAAGATAAAATTCTACGCCGTAATAAATGGCTACAAACCGGTAATAACAAATAAATTACAAAAAATTAATTCTTAAAAAGTGATGAAATAAACCATAAAACTAGAAAAGAAAAACTATATATGTATACCCTATAATGTGCACCTCACTATAAGTTCCAATAGATTCTTTAAACATTTCAAATTGGCAGCCATCTTACAAAAGCCAGAATACATTTAGAACCACTAAACATTTTTAGAATCCACTAAAGACAAGATATCAGTTTATAGAATAACCTGTACTACGTTTGGAAAACGCTACTATAATCAGTCGCAGAGAAGAATTTCCACTAGAATAGACGAACATTTATCTTACATCAGAAGAGGATACGTGGAAACCTCGTCTTTTGCTAAACATACGACGGGCATTCAAATTTGACCTGGTCTTTATTAGGAGCTTTAGCATAAAAGCTACTTATAAGAAAGCGCCCTTGTTCTGTACGTTTATCCGGCCGTCCGTCCGTCCGCCGTTTGCACGATCACTTGAAAAAGAATTTACTTTTTCAAATTCTGTTTTCAGAAATATGACCATCAAAGTCTTAGCTCGGCCGTATCAACTTTTCAGAAATTTTCGTGGACACCTTCAAGTCGAATTCACGTGCTAAAACAGTGAGTGTAAAGAATTCAAAGATACTGGCATGTCATATAACAATGGATTTGTCAAGAAGGAATATATTGTTACTTTCTGTTCATCTTTTAAGCATTATTGGTATCGGCGCGCGCACGTGAAATCGTTTTGTCGACGCACGATTGCTCAAGTGCTCATAATCTATAACCTTATTATTAAGTAGCGGAAAAATGGAGCTACTTATTAGTTTTATTTTACACACGACTTGAATCACCCTAAATCATTTCTACATTTTTTGAGGTAGAAGGTTAAAATTCGGAATGTAGCTTAATATGGGCATGCGCACCTTCACTATTTAGTTTGATTTTGATCTTCATTATATGAAGATTTTTTTTCCCCGAGGTATCCATGCCTTCCCGACTCGGTGGCGGAAGTGCATCAAAAAGATGGAGACTATTTTGAAAAATAGTGTACCAACTCTGTCTGTAATAAAGGACCTGTAAAAAAATATTTCCGGTTTTTATTTGACTGACCCACGTAAGTAGAATAAGAATGGAGCTACTTATTAGTTTTATAATGTCAGTCCGTCCCCTTCATAATTTCTATAATTTTTTGAGGTAGAAGGTTGAAATTCGGAATGTAGCTTACTATGGGCATGTCCATCTGCACTATTTAGTTTGGTTTTGATTGGTATACGGGGGTCGGAATTACGGGGGAGGGATTCAGAGAGGGCAACATATCTATGTGCTATTTAGATAGTTGCCCAGTAAAATCCAGTATACAGACTCCTCTAAGCAAGATCTGGCAAAGTTGACTTTTAGTAACTGCGAGCACTTCGTGCACTGCAGAGAAGCATCTCTCAGAGACACCCAAATGAACAAATCATTCATAGCAGCTGTTTCGTATCCGCCCTGCAGTGAAGCATCACTCAAAGACGCCACTGTTGATCCATAATTTCGCAGCATTTTACTCTCAAGTTACTAATTACTATTAGAAATTAATAAAGTTTATTTATAATTCGTAAATATTTAACAATAATCAATTAATGTTAGTATAAGAATTTACAAAATTATTACTAATTAATAACTGATTTAAACATTTGATATATTAAAAAATATTACTAAATTGCAAAAAAAAAAGTAGAGGTGAGCCTTGTATCACAAAGAAATGACGGGTCTTGTATGATTTTATTTGCGTAAAGTGACGGTTCTTTAAAATCACACAAAAGAATTCCGTCCTTCCATGTTTGTAAGATTACCAACAATTAAAACGCTCTTTACTCATTTCTTAATCGTATAATTTCATACAATTAATACCAAATGAGTAAATAACCTAAATGTGTAAACACGGAGTTTCTTTGTGTGATTATGATTTTATTCCCATAAACAGCCGTCATTTTACGCAAATAAATACTAAAAACAAACAAACCATCTGGTATAAATAATAATAATAATAATTCAATTCAATTCAATTCAATTCAAGTTTATTGCCGTTCAAACAGCACCAATGTGCCAAGACAGAACAGTAAGAGGTACACAAAACAAAAGAATAATAAATCTTGCAAATTGCCAAAAGGGTAATAAAGAGATAAGTAACACTAACAAACAGAGCAGTATAATTTGACTGAAAATAAAATGTACAATTGATTACAAATTGATTTAAAATAAGAAGTTAAATAATAATAAAAAATTGTAAAACATGGGCAACAATACAGTGTTATGCAGAAAATACAGACGGCATAGCAAAATAAAATAAATTAAAAAGGTAGTAAGATAAAATATGACTAAATACATGTACAAATAACAAAAGAAATGGAAATGCCAAACATTGAAAAGGAATTACAAAATAAAATTAGAATAAAACTCAAGATCTTTACATTATTTAAGGAAATAATTAAGTAATTAAAAAATATCAAAATCGGAATGGTACAGATTGTATTCATATTGGATCCTGTAGATCGTTGACCGTTGAGCATGGGCATGTTTATAAAGTGGCGGTTTGAAAAGTGCAGCAGATTGCCTATTTCGGCGAATAGGAGCATAGAAATGGAGACCTTGTACAAAGTCGGTGTTAATGGGTCCTTTGATGATCTTCCGTAGAAAGGTCATATCTCTTTGGAGCCGGATGTCACGTAATGGTGTAAGGTGGTTGTCGTAATTAGGGAACTTTCGTTTGAGATACTGGAGGAAGATAGATTGTACTCTATCGAGAACTACATCTTGCTCCTTTGTGCAACCATTCCAGACCTCACTACAGTACATAAGCTGCGGGAGTACAATACTTTTATAAAGTAACAGAAAAGTTTGAGGAGTAGAAAAAGTATGTCCGTGACGCATAATTGCCCCTGCACAACGCAGTGCTTTAGTGCGTACATGGTTTATCTGCGGATTAAAAGTGAGCTTATCGTCAAGAATGACTCCAAGATCACGCATTTGATTGACAGTCTTAATAGTAGCATTGGTGACAGTATAAGCATTGTAAATGGGATTCGTTTTATTGGTAAAGGCAACGTGCGCACATTTTAAGCCATTAATGCTAAGCCCATTTTCCTGACACCAAGCTTCCAATCGATTAATGTCGCATCGAAGACGCAAAACATCCTGAGGGCAAGTGATGGTACGAAAGAGCTTAGTGTCATCAGCATACATAAGAATACCCGAATCCAAGATATGAATAGGAAGGTCAGAGGTATAAACATTGAAGAGAAGAGGACCGAGAACGGAGCCTTGAGGGACACCGGAGGTCGGACAAAAGGGACGTGAGCAGTGACCGTTGATGCGAACCACATTGTGTCTGTTGGAAATGTAGGAATTCAGGAGTGCCAGAAAATTGTCTCTGACACCAAGGAGTTTCAATTTATGAGATAAACGATCATGTTGAACGGTGTCAAAAGCTTTGGAAAGGTCAAAGTAAATGGCGTCAGTCTGGCTCTGCTGCTCGTAGGAGCTCATGAGCACCTCTGTGAAGCTAACCAGATTGGTAATCACGGACCTCCCAGGAAGAAATCCATGTTGGCAGGCAGGAAGAGAGGGCAAAATTTGCTGAAGTAGATATTTATAATAATAATAATAATAATAATAATAATAATAATAATTTAATTTAATATTTAATAATAATGTGACAACAACAGGGGAGGGGAAACCACCAGATAAACCGGAAGTCCAAACCCGATGTTGTCCCCCAACAGGCGAAAAGCCCAAAACGGGGTTACTGAATATACATTTAAAAGAAAAAAAAAATAATAATAATAATAGGCAACAACAACAGGGAATAACCCACCAAATATACTGGAAGGCCAAGCTGCTACGTTGCCTCCCAACAGGCCACAGGCCAAGTCGCTATGTTTGGGGTTATTTAAGATACAAGTAAAAGAGAAGTAACGTAATTAAAAGAAAAGGACAATAAAAAAACAGAAAAACACAATTTTATTTATACAGATTAACAGAAATATAATAATAATTACAAATATAAAAGTTCGATAATAATAATAATTCAATTCAATTCGATTCAATTCAGTTCAGTTCATGTACTGTGTTCACATAGCTAATTCAAGCCAACACGGAACTACAATATCGAGCAAATAGAAAGAGAGTTCCAAGATAAACAACAAATACAACCATACTCACAAAGGCAGGATAGTAACATGAGGAGGAAACTTAATTAAATAAATCAATGACATCAGAATTCTGATTGTATACTTTTTGAATTCTGAACATTGTATCCCGATGAAATTCTTCTTTGAGTTTAATAGGAGGCCAGAGCTTCAACACGGGCTTCCTCGTAGTATGAGACGGTACTCGGATGAAAATGGACTCGAGAAGGTTCGGAGCATCCATCTTCCCTACTAAAACATTCTTAAGAAAGGCAAAATCAATCTTCATTCTGCAGGTACATCAAAATTCGGGAATTTCCGCTTCAGAAACCGGAGGAAAACATTTTGCACCCTATCCAGTTTACAAGACTGCATATTTGAACCTCTATACTATAAAACAGAACAGTAGGACAAAATGGGTAAAACTAGACTCTGATAGAGCCGAACAAATGTAGAAGGGCACCGAAAATCGGCTCCAATGCGCACAAGGGTACCAAGAGCTCTGTAAGCCTTCAGACGAACAGTCAACATGGGAATTATAGGAAAGTGTGCTGTCAACGATTACAGAGCTTGGCAACTTGCACATTTCCACAAACAGACTAGAAGAACTCGATAAAATTGGTCTCTTTTTTCACATTTGGTTGCATTAATTGCAAGATCATTCTGCTCACACCAATGACATATACTATAAATTTCCTGCTGAAGCAGGTGAGCATTAAGACAATTATAATGTTACCAAAAAGTTTCACATCATCTGCATACATCAATATATGGGAGTTTCTAATCACCTCGGGGAGATCAGCAGTGAAGATAACAAATAATAAAGGCCCTAGGACAGAATCCCGAAAAACACCACAGTGAGGCCTATAGGGCAATGATGAATGATGTCATATAGATACAACAAACTGTCGATCCAAGAGGAAAGAGCGCATTATCCGAAGGAGTCCATCAACAATCCCATACGCACGCAATATTTTAATTAGTAATTCATGATTGACAGAGTCGAACGCCTTTTGCATATCAAAGTAGACCACGTCAAGTTGCTGGCAGTGGTCAAGAGCATCATGAGCATGAGTAGTGAGAGATACAAGATTGCTCACAACGGAACATCGGGGAATGAAACCATGTTAACAGGCAGGAACATGAGGAAGGACATGTTGTAGAAGATATTTATGAATGATGTTGTCAAAGACTTTGGCATGGGTGGAAGGACTTTGGCAGTGGGTGGAAGGACTTTGGCAGTCGGCCTATAGCTAGCAATGTCAGTCCGTTTGGCAGAACCACCCTTAAAGGCAGGAACCAAAATCGCACTTTTCCTTATTTTAGGATAGTGGCCAGCTTTTAGACACAAATTAAAGATGCGCCTAAGAGGAATAATTATGATATCTCGAAGGCCTTTGAGAATAAAGGAAGGAACCTCTGTCAGAGAATTGCAAGGCTTGGCCCGTAATCTATTAATGTCGTAGGCAACATCTCTATCAGTGAACTCCGTTAAGATGAGATTATCAATAGGGGGACAGTTCTCCGAGAATGTGTTGAAAGAAGTAGAGACAGTTTCACTGAAATGCTAGGCAAAACAGTTACTAATATCCAGTAAATCTGGTTATTTTTCTTATCACGGGGGTTATTCGTATATTCGCTACTTGGTCTTATGCCGCAAATCTATATATATAAAGAAGGATGTTTGTTTGTGGGTTTGTTTGTTGGTTTGTTTGTGGGTTTGTTTGTTTCTTTCTTATGCAAATCTACAGTTTTATTCCGATCTTGATGAAATTTTGCATACTTGACCTTCAAAGCATGGGGAAGCTCACTCTCTACCTCAGATTTCGGAAAAATAATAATTATCGATAAAAAATCGATATTCATGGTTATGGCAGGGCATAATAATGAGAAATATTTCATGACAAACAATGCAAGGAAAAGTTTGTGCAACAATAGATATCAACAATGATGTCAACACCAATACAAGGCAGGGATCAACAATATATATCTCATGACCTACAATGAAAGGCAAAGTTTGTGCAATATAGATAAATTTCAATTTGTAACAATGCATAGAATTCCTGTTATTTAGGCTTTTCCTAGAAAAGAGAGTTTTTAGTAATTAACAATTTCTTGAAAATGTTTAAAAATGATCAGTAACTGGAGGTAATGGAGAATTAGCACACTATTGAGAAAGAGTGGAAAGACGACAGAGGAAGCACTCCTTTAGCTCCGTGCTGTATTGAGCAAATGGTAAGCATGTCAATAGAAGAATCGGCGATCGCTAGACTACACAAAGAGATGAATGGCCAAGTTTTGATTCAAGACATCGAGAGAAGAAAGGGAATTGCAACAACATCAAGTGTACATCTAAAGTAAGATTATGTGAGTAAGAATTTATTTAGACTAGCAGTGGCATCCTTGGAGAGGTCCATCCATTGTGAGTCCTTAAAAAAATTTTTTTCGAATTTTCATTAAGAATTTTTACTGTATTAATTCTAAGCGTATGTGTGTTTATTATTATGATATTTCAAAATTTAAATAGAGCAAGAAGGTATGAGAGCTTCTACGTCCAGGGCAAGAAAAGCTTGAGTCTAAAGTTTCTGGTGATGCTCCTCTGTGGTGAGGCAAGTCAAGAAGAGTTATATCACCTAGGCTTCCTGTTTTTAGTATTTTTCATAGAATGGATAGTCCCTTTGCTCGGTGTTGTATTGATTGAGTTATTATTTAATTAATTGGGAGTTATAATTTAATTTTCTGAGATTGTTCTCTTTACCTACAAGTGTAATTATCCCGGGCAACGCCGGGTACCTCTGCTAGTATAAAAATAATTCTGATAATGGTATAGGTCATGGTGTAGCCACCGTATAGGTAAACAGTAACAAAGACCCCAAGTATCAAATTTATTAAAGAAAAGCTGATGGATTATTTAAACACGGTGCCTCAGATGTTAAAATGTTACAATACAGATGTTAAATGCATTTAAATAAATAATAAATGAAAATAGGAAAGAAAAGGAAAATTCCAGTCTGAGGTCGCGACACTCTGAGCAATTAAGTCATTGTTGACTGTAATGTAGGCTCATGGCCCTATTTTTCATTTATCACTTAAATTTAATGTCATAATCACCAGGATGCACGACAATAATAAAAATATGTAGTATAACTTTTATGGCCAACGTCATTACCAAATAATTAAGTCGATAAATTAGTATTACAAAATAAATTAAAAAAAGACCCCCTTCTCCAAATACGAAAATAAAAACTCTAGTAAATTCTGATAAAAAACCCAGATATTTTTCAAATAATTCGATATAGTAATGTATTAATTTTAAAAAATAAGTTAAAAATTAAGGTTTATTTCTAGGATATGTCCTCATATGTGCTATTACTCTAGGAGTTTTGACCGGTGGGGTTTTTGCAGGATCCTACTTCAAACAAATCACAATCAAACAGATCGCGACCTAGTATTACCTAAGATATACAGATCGCGACAGTGTATATACAGAATTCATTTACGTGATAGAAGACCCACTCAACTTATTTTTTTGCAATTTAGCAATTTTTTCAATATATCAAATGTTTAAATCAGTTATTAATTAGTAATAATTTTGTAAATTCTTATACTAAGCGTTTCAATAAAATTAACTGATTATTGTTATATATTTACGAATTAAAATAAATTTTATTAATTTTTAATAGTAATTAATAACTTCAGAGTTAAATGCTGCGAAATTATGGGTCAACAGTGGCGTCTTTAAGTGATGCTTCACTGCAGGGCGGATACGAAACAGTTGCTATGAATGAGTTGTTCATTTGGGTGTCTCTGAGAGATGCTTCTCTGCAGTGCACGAAGTGCTCGCAGTTCCTAAAGGTCAAGTTTGCCCAAGATCTACATTATTATGAAGTTTAGGCCCAATCGTTCCAGTGGGATCGGATTTGCGCGGGTGGTAGTCACTTGGTCCTTAGAACTATGGCGATATATGGCATTTGATATATCACGCGTTCGGAAATCATGAGAAAGGAAAGAAGATACGTTTTTTTTTACATTTTTTACATATTACGTTCAAGGAAATCAATTTATTGATTAATCAAAAACTTGAGGAGAGGTAAAAAGTGCAGATAAAGGAGTAAAAATAGATGACTTGCCTTCACATGCCATTTCATTATTTTCCCATGCTGTTAATAGGCGCCCTCTGAAACATCCATGAATGACGCAAGTAGTAACATTGAGGCGGGGGGGGGGAGGATTAATTTCTTTTTAATAAATGTATAAATGTATTTCTGCGTCACTGCTAAAGCTCCTCCTTGGAAGGTTTACAAGATTTTATTTTTTGTAAATTTCATTTTTGTAAAACTCTAAACTTTCATTGTTGGGATGGCAACCACCATTTGTCGTGCAAATGCAGTTCCACTCATCCGGTTGGCATGACAAACGAATGTTTCTTTAAACAAAATGGCGGACAGCGATGTGCTGACCAAAGTGGAACAACGAATAATCATCAAGTTTGTCCACAACGAAAGTGTGAAAGCATCTGAAATTCATCTGGAGACTTAAAAGACAGTTCACCGAGTCATGTTTGTCTCGATCATTCATCTTTGCTTGGAGCCAAAAGTTTGAAGGAGGTTGAGAATCCACCGGCAATGAACCTCATAAGAACAGCAGATGCAATGATGGCATCATCGCACGAACAAATAAGCTGATAATGGACAACAGTCGGATTCATGTCCGAGAATTGGCTTCAATACTGAACGCGACCACTGAAAGTGTGCAGGCCATCATCCGCGATAAGCTGAAATTTAACAAGATCTGTGTCAGATGGATCCCTAAGCAACTCTCCGAGGATTACAAAACCTCCCAGGTGGAAATCTGTTTCATACTGCTGCAGTGATATGACTGAAAAGGCGTGTTTTGACCACGGACGAGACATAAATTCATTACCATACTCCTGAAAACAAGCGTGCGAGCATGGAGTGGCGACACATTGACTCACCATGACACAGGAAATTCATGATAAAACCGCCGGAAACGAAAGTGATGGCGACTGTATTCTGGGAGATTGAGGGCATCATTCACGGCGATTTTCTGGATATCCCTAAAGCCGGCACTAAGGAAAAACCGGCTAGGACTTCTTACCAGTGGTATTTGTTTTCTGCAAGACGATGCAAGACCACACACAGCCAAACAGACTATGGACACACTGACGGAACTCAAATGGAATATCTCTTCCCTTGCAAGTTGATGTATGCTTTGTTATCGATTATGTCGTTAACTGTCGCCTGCGCAAAGGGGCTGCTTCCTCTGTCACCTTTCTACTATTTTACAATAGTCTGCTAACTCTCCACTATTTCCAGTTAACCTATATCCTCTTTTTAGGACCATAGAAAGAGTTCTTGGGAAGGCAGAGGTTTGCTCCAATGCGGAAGTGAAAAAAGCTCTCCTGACGTAGTTTGAACATCAGCATGAAGAATTCTACATAACCGCTTTACAGATCCTCTCAGAATACTGGAAGAAATGTGTAGAGAAGCAAGGAGAGTTCTCTGAGAAATACTTATCGTGTGTGTGTGTATTTTTTGTAGTTTTATAAAAAATAAAGTCCAGGTCAAATTTGAACGCCCCTCGTATCTTAGATTGTAGGCATATGTATGATAAATCGGCTGTAAAAGTTTTACATACAACGCAAAGTCCTAAATTATTAAAGTTTTCAGAATCTATGGAAATCCTCAAAGGGTCCGATTAGCGGCTAAATATGGATATTGGTACTATGGCCACCCCTGAATGGAACAAAGTTGCGAAGCTTTTAAAGTCACGCAAACGAGACTCCAACTTTGTGATTGGCTATCTTTTTAATCACGATATAGAAGTATTATAGATCAATTTCACTACTGGCATTGTCATTCTTTCTATAGTCGTCGAAATGCGCATACAGACTTTAAAAAAGATTTTGAAAATAGTAGCTTCTTTATTTTTTTTATACAGTTTATCCTATACTTGATAATCTTTTCCTATCGGCTAGATAATCAATTGAATTCCAATGTTGACAATATGGTTCTCAATTAGATTAGATTGAATTTATTAAAGAATATATTGAATATAAAGAGTCGCCCTTCACTCGTGAATGCAATCCCGAGATACTTATACTTCTCCACCTGCTTCAATGGGGCTCCCCCTAACATGGAGAGCGCAATGAAAAGGCTGTCTTGAAAAGACCAGAATCTCAGTCTTAGTCACATTTATCTTCATCCCAGCTTCTTTACGTTTGGCTGCAAACCGGTCTAGTGCATGTTGAAGGTTCGTGCGAGAACAATCAAGGAGGACAAGGTCGTCAGCAAACAGCGACCTCTCCAGCGGGCAGTCGCCCACAAAAACACACTCATAGCCTCGGCTGTCCCTGTCTATCCAGCCCATAAAGATTATGAACAAGAGGGGCGGCAGTACGCACCCTTGGCGGAGTCCAACACCCACGGTGAACAGTCTTGACTTAATGCCATTTATTCGGACACACATCTCAGAGCTTTCGTACAGAGACATGATAGCAACCAGTAATTGCCCATTCACTCCATACTCTTGCAACATTTGCCAGAGCTTCTCCCGAGGAACTCTGTCATATGCTTTTTCGAGGTCCACAAAGCAAGCGCAGGCATCTTTTGCATACTTTCAATTCGGCAATTGTTTGAAAATCGAATATTTGAAGTTCCGTAAACTCTAAAGGAGGCATTTAAAAGTTTTGAAAATTTTTTTAAGTCTTGCCCTGTATTATATCTTTAAGGGGAAAAATATTAAATTTGTGTTTTAATGCCTTCTTTGGAAACAATTCCCTAAATTCTTCAATTTATTCTAATCAAAGCACATTTTTCTAGTTGGAGCGGAGCTCCCTTATCAGTCACCATTGTAACTTCATCACGTCTAACCCACTAAACCAATAGTAGCCAAATCTCGCATACACTTAGTATGGTGCCTGAAGATGGTTTGTATTTAAAAAAACCGGACATATGTCGTTGAAGAGTAACGTTTAAAGTTGAGCTCCATGATGAGGTCCGTCATGTCCGTGCTATGTGGTGAAGCTGAACGCGAATTTCAATTGTCAATGCAGTCCGTAAAGCTAATTGTTGTGGACGAATTCTCAATGCGTGGACTGAATTTGCTGGGCAAAATAGACAATCCACTTTCTCAAGGAAACCCAGAAAAACAACATGAAATTCTTGGCGGATATGCTTTGCTGCTTTTGGGCGACTTTAATCAGTTGCTTCCTGTTGGTGATACACCTATGCATAAGAAACCGAATCCATCGTCTACGTTTGCTGTTCAAGGAAAATTGGTCTACCAACAACTGAAAAAAGCATTTCATTTAACAACGAGTAAGTGAAAAACAGGCACCTTTTCGTGAACTACTCAATCGTGAAGTGGTGAAGGTGACTTTCTTCTGTTAAAATCTAGATTTGTAAGTTACAATCTTAACGAGAAAGCCCATTTTTCTAACGCCATTACATTGATATCTCGCAATAAAGAAATTTTGGAACACAACGAATATCGGCCTTGGTGGCTCAGTAGTTGCGTGATCGTCTCTGATGCCCGAGACGCGGGTTCGACCCTGGCCGAGGACGACGAGGATTTTTTCAGGGTCGAAATCCTGAGATCACGCACTTCCTTCGGAAGGGAAGTAAAGCCGTTGGTCCCTTTACTATTGCCCAAATAGTAAAGGGACCAATACACTCTTGCGAGGCAAAATTTGCGGCCCCTATAAAGCCGTCCTGAAATGACCATGGCAGTTGAAAAGGACGTTAATATCAAACAAACCAAACCAAACCAAATCAACCGAACACAACAAATCATGCCTTCGTACCTGTTACATTCATTGCTGCTGAACACAATAACAACACCGCTCGGGAGGCATCATCTGACGAAGCACACGGTCTCCCTTCTCATCTGCATTTGGCAAAAGGTTGCAAGGTAATGCTCCGTCTAAACCTATGGACGTTAAAAGGATTGTGTAACGGAACTTTTGGTGAAATGATGGACATCGTCTGTACACCGAGTGTCGACAAGGCGATACCAAACTGTTTGCGTTTGTGCGAGTTGGTAAAGTTTGAAAAATACACCGGACCAACACTTTATGATGGGTTAGTTCCCATTCCCCCCATTCTCGTTAACTTCAAATATTCAAATGTGGAATGCACACGAAAACAAATTCCACTTCATATGCCATATTAATTCACAAATCACAAAACATGTCTCTTCAAAAAGCGTGTATTGATATCGGCAAATCAGATTTTGCTGTTGGAATGTCATATGTGGCTTTTTCATGGGTCAAGTCATTGGTAGGCATATTGATTGTCAAAGAATTTGATTGGAGTCGCTTGAAGTAGTTAAACACCAACAAACAACTAGAAAACAAACATCAGTTGACTTGGAAAGCATTGATAAACGCCTATTCCGTTTGAAATAAACATCTTTAATCCAATATAGGCGGCGTGGAAGTAGTCTAAGGTTTAGTTAGTTTGTCCTTAACTAATAGTTACACCTGAATTTACACTGGTAGTTACATTTTATGTTTCAATAAGCAAGTCAATTAAAATGAACATACATTTTCATGATTTTTCAATTAAAAAATGGAAGGAAAAATTCTGCGACCCGGATTCGAACCAGGAACCTCGACTATCATGGCCGATGCCTCTACCAATTGGGCTATCGCAGACACCACGGACAGCCAAGCTGTCTCAAGGTGTCTTAAAGACAACCAAGCTGTCACGGTTGAAAGCCCAATGGGAGACGGGAACCTGGCCCGCAGATCGAGAATTTCTCCTCTCCAAACCATCAGAAAGTTGATGAACTCACAAGTAAACAAGAAATTAAGCCTCCCGAGGAAGGTATAGGAAAGTAGCGGAAGCTCTGAGTTCATCTATTTTTTTATTTCTTCATCTGCACTTTTTAACCCCCCATTTTTTTAATCAAAAATTGAATTTCTCGAACCTTGTATTTAGAAAATATAAAAGAACCCTATATTCTTTCCTTTCTCATTATTTTGGATCGAATGATATATCACACCCTATATGTTGCTATAAATTTCTAAAGACCAAGTGATTGCCACCCCTACAATTCCGACTCTATTGGGACAATTCGGCCCAAACTTTACAGTGATGTGGATCTTTCTTAGAGAAATCTGTATACCGAATTTCACTTTTTTATATGCATAAATACGTGTAGACCTTTTGGTCCCCTCTAACTTCTGCCCCCAAAACTCCGACCCCAGTGGACCAATCAAAACCAAACTAAATAGTGAAGATATACATGCCCATAGTAAGCTACATTCCGAATTTCGACCTTCTAACTCAAAAAATGCGGAAATTATGAAGGGGACGGACGGACAGACAGACGGACATTGTGAAAACAATAAGTAGCTTCATTCTTCCGCTACTTAATAATAAATAAATTATTATTATTTATACATTTTCATTTCAATTTAATGTTTTATAATTTCAAATTATAAAACTTCAAACTTTTGGTGAGATTTGAACCTGATACTTGGAAAACCAACATCGTTTGAAATATTCCATTAAATTGAAATGAAGTTATACTAGTAATTATAAACTTGAATATATTAAATTATTAAATAATTAATCCATGTTAAATAAGTTTAAAGCCTGAACTCCGCTCCACCTTGCCAGCAAATGAAATTGACGGCTTCCTAATTAAGTTTTAGATTATTTCCTTAAACTTTAACACATTTTTGGCCATAGCATGATTTGTAGATGGTTTCCTTCCCAAGGCTTGAGCGGCTACTGGTTGCGTCGGCAGGTGGCGGATAGCCGAATATCCTGAGCTGCTTACTTAGGACATCCCCGAATATCAAATAAGGGGACGCAGACCAACTCCCGAACGCAAGGTGTTATGCGACCCGTGCTGAAGGGTGGATGGCACTTCGGTTATAGTGTCTTCAACGGAGCCTCCTGTCTACCTGGCGACACTCAGGAGTAAGTAGCCTTGTCCCGGCATGCAGGCACTCCCGGGACGGACTGTCAATCCTGCACTTATTACTCCAGTCTATGGAAAGTAATAAAACCCCCCTTTTACCTGAAGACCCTTTGGGGAAACAGGATGCCACAGGTGACACTGATGAGGTTGTTATGACCTCAGTCGTGTCATCTGACATTGATAACTTTGCAACTCCCAAACCTGAGGCGCCGCCTACTGTAGACCTCGGGTGAGGGTAGTGGCAAACTTTTATCTAAATCTCTTTCCAGAGCGGCTAAACGCCGGCTATCTAGAAAGAAAAGGTTGGAGGGCACTAAGGCCGATATGCCTAAGGTCGGCCCTCAGCCATCTGATAGGGTGGTGCACACCCCGACCAAAAGACCTAGGTCTAAGGGTAACACTCCTTCATCAGATGGCAAGAAGCTTCACAAAAGACCCAAATCTGGGATCTTTAGTGAAGCTCTAACGACAACCAAAATGGCAGTAGTTCTGGAAGGCTATCCAGACAAGCAGCTCAATGAGCAGCAGTTGGAGGCCTTCCAAGAGCTACTGATGAACCACATGGGGGACATGCCTTCTGGCACTGGATCCCAATTTAAATACTGTCGTCTGGAGGCCGGGGCTATTATCTTACTCTGTGCCGACCAGAACACAGTTGACTGGCTGACTACCATAGTCAAGCACATCATTCCCTGGGAAGGACAGGTTCTCTTGGTTGGTGAGGCGAAGACAATCATCAAAACCACCAAGATTATCCTGAAACTCCCAGCGATGTTTAAGAAGTATTCTGGTATGGATATCCTGAAAAGGATTGACATACAGAACAAGGACATATCGTCCACACAATGGAATATCCTCAACCTCAAACTTGAGGATCAAGAAGTAACCATTGTGTTATCCATCCCTGAACTGTACGCGAAGATTCTGGGTAACAGAAAATGGCTTTTGTACATTGGACTGTCTCAGATCCAAGCTAAAGTTCTAGGGAAACCTCCTGACAAAACTTTATCTAATGCTGAAGTGCCTACAAGCAAATCTTCAGCATAAGAAATTGGCTGTTGCCAACCTCAGCAACACCTTCTTAGCTGAGGACATACAAATCACTCTGATTCAGGAGCCTTGGATTTTTAAGGGCGGAATCAGAGGTTTGTCCAACTGTGGAGGTAAACTAATTTATGATTTTAATTATTCTTCTCCCCGTGCTTGTCTGTTGATCAAAAGCAGTATTAACGCACTTCCTATGTATCACTTATGTTCTAGAGATCTAGCAGTGGCGAAAATCACCCTTCGTCTGGATGGTCTGGATCGTGACATAATATTTGTCTCGGCCTACCTTCCATACGAGGAAACCTCTCCCATCCATGATGATATCAGGAAAATATGGGAAATCTCGACTTCTCACAAGGTAGCGATTGTCTTTGGATGTGATGCCAATGCTCATCATACCTTGTGGGGTAGCACCGACACCAATCTCAGAGGTAAACTCCTTTTCGATTTTATCCTAGAGAATAATTTAGATTTATTTAACCAAGGTAATAAACCAACCTTCATTACTGCGGTAAGAAGGGAGGTTATTGATGTTACCTTTGGCTCTTCCATTTTGAGGAAATGGATTAGGAAATGGTATGAAGATGAGAAACCATCTATGGCTGACCATCAGCATATCCAGTTTTCTTTTATCACTAGTATAGACTGGGATAGAACGTTTAGAGATCCTAAACGGACTAACTGGATTCAATATCGCGAGGACGTTCGTTCCGCGATTTCCAGTCTTCCGACTAGAATCAATGATACTGTTGACCTAGAGCTTTGTGTAAATGGGTTACAGCAGGCCCTGGTACAATCGTATCATAACAACTGTCCCTTGTTGAGGAAGAGATGTAGATCCCACAGTGTCTGGTGGAACCATGATCTCTCTCAACAAAGACAAAGAATAAGGAAGCTTTTTAAGAAAGCTAAGAAGACCAACGAGTGGCAAGTGTATAAAAACGCCCTCGCTGATTATTACAAAGCAGTTCGATCAGCTAAACGTACATCTTGGAGGGAGTTCTGTGAATCAGTCCAAAAGACTGTAGAAGGAGCTAGACTCTATAAACTCTTGAGAAGTGATAAACCTATTATGGTTGGTACGCTCAAGAAATCAAATGATGAATTCACCAGAAACAGTAGAGAAGTCCTTGAGACTCTGATTATGACTCACTTCCCAGACGCTGAGCTCATTAGTCCGCTGGACTCGGAGTATCTTGACTCCTTGGTTAGGACATCGCGGACTGGGTGGGCTGCGGCTGGTGAGGTGATTACTCGTAGTAGGGTCATATGGGCTATTAAATCTTTTGACCCCTACAAATCACCTGGGCCGGATGAGATCATTCCGGTACTTCTTCAGCAAGTATCAGATGTGATCTCACCGATCTTGTGTTTAATTTTCAGAGCTAGTTTAGCTCTAGGGTATATTCCAAATCTCTGGAGGCAGGTCAAGGTGATTTTCATACCAAAACCAGGTAAGGGTCGCTACGACTAGCCAAGATTTTTCGACCCATCAGTTTGTCTTCCTTTGTGCTCAAATGCCTTGAGAAGATCATCAATGGGCGAATTCGTGAAGTTTTTGGGACTTCTGGTCACTTTCACGCTAAGCAATTTGCCTATCAGGTTGGCAAATTTACAGAGGCAGCTTTACACCATTTAGTGGTAAGGATCGAGAAAACTCTGGAGTATAAAGAGTTTGCTCTAGCTGTTTTTCTCGATATTGAGGGAGCGTTCGATAACACTCCCTACGACTCTATTGCTAAAGCTCTAACCGCCAAAGCAATTTCACCACTAATCTGCAACTGGATTCAGGTCCTCTTAGCGGATAGAATCATAATATCTGATTTGTTGGGCGAGGGAATTGTTGCTCGTCTCTCCAGGGGCTGTCTGTAGGGCGGTATTCTTTCCCCCATGGTCTGGAACCTGGTTGTGGACGACCTCATTTCTTTTCTTAACAATCAAGGTATTTACGCCCAGGGTTACGCAGATGATATTCTCATCTACGTTTCTGGGATCGACAAGCGCACCATTTTTGATCTTGTACAAATGGCTTTGTACAAGATTCAATCTTGATGTTCAGAGCGGAATTTAAGGGTTAATCCCTCGAAGACCACTCTAGTTCCCTTTACAGGCCATAGAGAAACCATCTCCTATGATTTCATACCAACTCTGTTTGGTGAAAAAATCATTGTGAGGAATGAAGTCAAATACCTAGGAGTTATCCTTGATAGTAGGTTGACTTGGAACCAACATCTTGATTATAAAAATAATCAAGTTAAAGTTGGACTTTATCGTTGTCGTTGAGCCCTTGGTAAATCATGGGGTCTTACTCCTAAGGTGATCTACTGGCTATATGTCACGGCGATCAGACCTATTTTGACATACTGCGCTCTAATTTGGTGGCGTAAGTCTGAGCAACTGACCGTTGGAACCAAACTGGCTTCTTTTAAAGATTGGCGTGTTTGAGTATAACGGGTGCTGTCTCTACCATGCCAACCAAGGCTTTAGAGATTATCCTTTCTCTGACTCCACTTGATATTTTTATCAAAGGTGTAGCCAGGAAAAGTTCATATAGACTGAGTAATCAAGGACTATGGGTGGACTTCCCTGGAGCGAAGTCTCATACTTTCATTACCCAGGCTTTTACCAGTCATATTCTCCAGATGCCTTCTGATATTGCAGTTACTCAGGCCCTCCCTGAGCCCTCGAGCGAGGTCATAATTGACCCCGTGGTAGAGCCAGATGGGTTTTTGCAATTTCCCAAGGGTGCCATCATTTGGTATACTGATGGTCCTCGTCATCACGGCCTTTCGGACCTGGGCGTTTATTGCGGCAGTCCCAAAACCCTTCGCTTTCGTCGATTGGGTCTTTGGATTACTGTCTTCCAGGCTGAATTACTGGCCATTATTTACTGTCTGCAGATGTGCATGGATAAATTCTATGTACATCGTCGTATTTTTATACTCAGCGACAGTCAAGCGGCCCTTAAAGCCATTAAATCCTCTAGGGTTAATTCCAAACTTACACTGGAATGTCGACAGCTCCTACAGGACCTTTCTTTACACAACAGTGTCACCTTGAAATGGGTTCCTGGACAGAAAGGTGTTGTCGGAAACGAGGTAGCTGATACCTTAGCCAAACAGGGTGCCAAGTTTACTTTTACTGGCCCTGAACCCTTCTGCGGGATTTCTAAACAAACTGCAGTTAAGGAGATAAATATTAAGAAATGATGGAAAGGTGGGATCATACCACTGATCAAAAACATGCCAGACTCATGATTAAGAGATCTTCTCTTAGTCTAACATCAGGCATTCTACAACTCAATAGAAACTAAATACGGACTATAATTGGCTTTCTTACTGGTCATGATTTACTCCGTAAACATCTACATAGAATGGGAATCCTTCGGGAAGAGCCACTATGTTCGAAATGTGGTTTGGCGGAAGAAACAGCCTACCACATTCTCTTTGACTGCGTCGCTTTGACGCATTTTCGCCACTTCACGATTGGTTTAACCTTTCTTGAAGATATTCACTTGGACCCCGTGGGCAGCTTGACTCGCTTTCTAAGTCTGTCTGGCTACCTTTAGGTGATCTTAGCTCTCCTTTTGGGTATGGCGCAATATTCCTTAGAGGAATAAGTGCCTTTGCAATCAACTGCCTCGGCTGCTGACTGACAGCCCACTTATAAGATAAGATAAGATAAGATAAGATAAGATAAGATAAGATAAGATAAGATAAGTTAAGATAAGATGGTTTCCTTTAGAATAAGATGGTTCTTATTTCAAGTTGATATCTTAATTAATAATAAAGTTATTTAACTTATCGCTAACCTCTAAAAACGCCAAAAACGGCTGGTTCCTATAAACAAAATGGCTCCTAGAGTCCACAGTGGCAATGGTAAATCTTTTTTAAAAATCATTTTATACTCTCAGATACATACATAAACAGAAAATGGATATGTAAAAATAGTATAAATATGTCAGCAACACACATTGCTTGATTTCATAAGGATTGAGCCAAAAACTACATTTTCACAATCGTTATTCAAATTTGTAGATCAGAATGACTTTCGCTGATCATGATAAGAAATGTAATGTGAACAGAACGTGATTAAGTGAAACCTGATCATCATGTTCGGAACGTGTGTAATTTCACAAACGTTTCTATAACCTGATCAAATCCTAGCACACGTTCAAAGCCGATCAACTCCCAGAATCCACTACGCTCGCTAAGGTTTTCCTAATGGCGGAAAAACGCAGCTTCGCTACATATTTAAGAGTTATACGAAATAATTGCACTCTCATGCCATGAATAATTAACATAGAAGGAACTTTATTTGTCCAAGAACATCGGTTATGAACCAAAACAAGTTATTTTTATAATCAGAGAAGATTAAGTCGGCGATAACGTGCCTATAACTAAAAACTCCATTGATGCCATCTAGTGGCAAAAATTATAACTCTGATCGTGATTAAGCTTTTACTGTGTGAACCCACGAATTTGTCGATAAAGCTTGAACATGATTCACCTTGAACGTGTGTAAACTGATCATGATCAAGAATTATAGTGTGAACAAGGCATAAAACTTGAACATGATTCACCTTGAACGTGTGTAAACTGATCATAATCAAGAACTATAGTGTGAACAAGGTATTATCGTGTCTTAGATGGTAGGGATTTTACTCACCAAGCTGAATGCTACTGATTGCAGAAAATTTTTTTCTTTCCATTGATCGCGACCGAAATCGATGGAATCGGTAATAATTAAAGAACAAATATCGTCGTCTAGTGGAAATGGGCGAAAACCGATTTAAAAAAAAATTTTATTCAGCTTCTCCTGGCTTACCTTAAGACTAGTATTAAAGACTAGTATTATAGCTCGTCTTACGACGGAGCCATAACAGGCAAATCTGTAAATTCGATTTTAATTATAAAATTTCGTCCGTGATAGGACTGTGATAACTAACAGGACTGCCAACAGTAAATAAATCGCTATAATTATGAAAGTGAACTGCTGGAAAATGTTTACTTAGTTTTCAAACCTGCTTATCCATCAGGTGCATGTCCTCCATAGTAATACCCAAGCGTCTCGAACCCGGATGATCTACGTAGTTTATCCACCTAGTTCTAGGCCGACCCTTTGGTTTCTTATGTGACCAACGACTTGGAAAATAGCAACTGCCTAGAAGACACGTTTGCGACATCCGTACAGGTGGTCATACCGGTACAACTGAGTACACTCAATGCGGAGAAATAGCGACTCAACACCTAAAGACTCTCTTATTAAACACTCTATCTAGTTGGGAACACTTGCCACACCTTTCAGGATATCATTTCGGCACTTTTTCGGTCATTACCCAAGATTCATGACTATAGATGAGAATGGGGACAAAGATGGATTTGAAAACAGACAGCTTGGCTTTCTTTTCTAGCTCAAGTTTGTTACAACGGGTTACCATTGTTCGCATCAGACAGCTTACTGCACTGATTCGAGTATCCAATAAATAATGTTACTTGCTTTTGATTTTATTCGAAAGTCCGGTGTATGACGGTTACCGCAACTGTGTAAACTGTAAGTTGATTTTCTTTTTAAAAATTTTCATCTGTGACAGGACTGTGGTAACTGACAAACTTCTGATAATTGAGAGTATTTTCAATAGTAAAAAAATCGCTGTCAATATAAGAGCGACTAACACAATGTGTCCTCTTATAATGTGGCAAAGTCACTACAGCCAATTTGTCAGTTATAACCTAACACAAAAACACATCTAAAACTGTTATACCGTAAATACGGTATTTAGCGCTGGACCTGAAATACCGGCCCGCCTGTATTAAGCGCCTGGGGGTCCGCTGAATTTTTGCAAATAAGCGCCGGACCTTCAATAACCGCCCGGGCGCTTATTTTAGTTCATTTCGTGGATTTTTCTTCTCTTGCTGCTTTCTCACGGGAATGTTTGCTCTCCCAAATGCCACTGCTAAACCGGAAATTAGATACCAGCACGATTATCTTCTAATTTCTTGCTTTTAATTTTGGATTCAGTCAAGCAACATAGCTGATGAAAAATGAAAACTTCACAGTTATAGCATCAATTTTAATCTCGCAACAGTAAAGTAGGCTGAAAACCATTCTACAGAGGCTACAGCCAAGCAATTTAGCATTGATCCTAACGGGAGTGGAAAACACAGTATGATACTTAGAAAAGATGAAGGAGATGGGCGAGAATTTTGCATAATGGTATCCATCACAGTTGTGCAGAATTATATAAGCGCCGGACCTGTAATACCGGCCCGCCTGCATTAAGCGCCTGGGGGTCTGCTGAATTTTTGCAAATAAGCGCCCGGGCGCTTAATATAGTATTTACGGTATGTAACTTTGCTCTCAGTGAAAATGGCTCGTCGGGCTCTTTTTTTGCCTCCCTCATTGCTTAATTTTCTCGACTATTTAGGGCATATTGCACGACCATTATATTCTAAACTAAAAAAAGTAATTATACAGATGTAATGAATATCATAAAATGAGAAAATATTATTTGGATTTGATTTTGTTCAATTTGATTTTTTTTTCAATTTATGAATTTTCCTTTTTGTACATGTATTCAACTGTATTAATATGCACATTTAACAAATGTCATAAAATGTAAAAACTAATGTTACCTGCTTGTTTTATTGATTTATTTTTGAAACAATTTGTCAGTAAATTTCAAATTTTTATAATTTATATGAAATTAAAAAATAAGAATTGTATACAGGGTATTCTCGAATAACGTGTACAAACTTGGAGTGATAGAGGGATGAT
Organism: Rhysida immarginata; assembly: GCA_023313115.1. NCBI lineage: Eukaryota > Metazoa > Arthropoda > Chilopoda > Scolopendromorpha > Scolopendridae > Rhysida > Rhysida immarginata. Next base: position 467,147 of record JAHWFO010065751.1, read on the forward strand.
CAACTCTAAGCAACATTTCTTTCTTTCATTTTTTTTTTCTCTGGGGCATTGTTTTTGAGACGTAATATGCCACTCAACCCGTGTCTCTGGAACACGTCAAAACCATGGTCAATCATGTAATAAAAAGAACAAAAACACGTTGCATACAATACAATAAGTGTTCAAGTTGACTCCCTCTGCCATGAAGGCATGCTTCACAACGTCGCCGCATGAACTGACGTACACGTTAAAAAGTTCCTGGTTCTTCGCGAATCTTGTCCGCGGCTACGGCGATTCTGGCTACCAGCTCTTCACCGGATCCCACTGGTATCTCGTATACCAATGTCTTTAAGTGTCCCCACAGAAAGAAATGCAAGTAGGAATTCAACATTTTTTTATCTCAAAAACAATGCCCCAGAGAAAAAAATGAAAGAGGGAAATATTGCTTAGATTTGATCTCCCTCTATCATTCCCCCCCCCCCCTCAAGTTTGTACACGTTTTTCGAGAACACCCTGAATATATAATGAATTTCGTAATTTTGAACAGCTAAAATTACTTACACAGGATTTAATTTATTTATTTATTTATTTTAGTGTCAACAGATATACACTGCTTTGCAATGAAATAGCCCCACCAACATGGAGTTATCCGACCTTATCAATATTTAGTGAGGGGGGGGGGGTTCGTCTTCCTCCGACTAGTAAACGATTAGATGCATGCTCACGGGATATGAGCATTTGGGTTGATACATGGTGTCCGGGTGCCCATATAGGCTCATTAATTGACACCTATGCGAGACCTTCCATGCAGTAGAGAGGAAGCAACTGTCTCGTGAACGTACAATATTGTAATCCGCACAACGGTCTCAATGCCGCGACGACGACAACGACAACGACAACTGTTCACGCAATTAACGGACTTTCAACGAGGTCGGATTATTGGCCTCTCCGAGGCTGGATGGTCAACCAGACGGATTGCTGTCCATGTATCGCGGGACGCACGGATGGTGGGCCGATATTGGAGGCAATGGCGAGAGAAAGACACACACGCCAGAAGTCCAGGCTCCGGGGCCCGGAGAAGCACGTCAGCTCGTACCGATAGGCAGATACTGCGAACAGCGCAGTGGACAGAACCATTCCCCTGCGACAACTGCGCGACAACATCACTATTCCCGGTACTGCTCCAGTGTCAATAGCGAGAATAGCACGCCGGTTACACGCCGCGACAATGTCTGCCAGGCGTCCATTGTTGTGTCTTCCTTTGACACCTGAGCACCGCGCGATAGGACTGCAATGGTGTCGTGAACGAGTGGGCTGGCGAATGGAATGGCGACCGGTGGTCTTCAGCGACGAATCGCACTTTTGTTTGGAAACCGACAACAGATGCGGACGGGTGTGGTGCAGGCCACAGGAACGTGCCAATGAACAATGCATCCGGTATCACGATCGTGGACCAACAACCGGGATCATGGTCTAGAGTGCCATCGGCTACGATACCAGAACGCCTTTAGTCACCATCCATGGCACCCTGACAGCAGCACGGTACGTCACAGAGATTCTGCATCCCATATTACTGTCCTTTCTGCACACCATACCCGGCATTGTTTTTCAGCAGGATAACGCCAGTCCGCACACGGCAAACATGAGCATGGCATGTCTGCATGATGTCAACTGCCTGCCATGGCCCGCGAGGTCCCCAGACATATCGCCAAATGAGCTCGTGTGGGACATGGTGGAACGTCCTTTACGATCACCCCCCCCCCATTCTCCATGAACTGACACCGCAGGTTCACCGTTCTAGGCAGACGTACCCCAAGATGACATTCGCCACCTCTATGATCACCTACACCAGCGGCTGGAACAATGCATCGCCGCTAGAGGTGGTGCCACAACCTGCTGATGCCGCTTTCCGTTGGGATACCTTGTACAAACGAGTGCACGTCTTGGCTCCATAACGTAATAAAGATGTGTTCCGATGTATCTCTTTTGATGTATACCTACTTTTGGCTCATTCGGGTAACTCCTTGTGGGTGGGGCAATTTCATTGCAAAGCAGTGTACAGTATACAGTTCAATTTTACTTCGCAACAATGTCTAACAATTGAAATCAGAAATTTAATCAGACACGCTCAGTTTTTCTTTCTTTGGATAGAGTATAGTTTTTTTCTCGGCTGCGATTTTTGGATTTTAACAATCAGTGTTTTTCACATTTGTTGGAAACAATGAAGGTCGTATTGTTACTCGGCAGTATGGAAACGGCCATGGAGCAGGAGGAGTTTGCATTTTATATAAGATTGTTTGCATGACTCTCAAAATCTATGTAACTGTTGTAAAATATAACTACATGTATTATAGAGGTTGTTTAAAAATACGTTGGACAAACTTAGTATATAGATTCTATACATAATTATAGGATAGGAATGTTTATTATACATTTGCTCAAATTCGAAGCAGTTTTGATTAAATACAGTTTTTCACATTGAAGCAACGTTTTATTAATACGCGCCCCATCGTGTATTTAATAATAAACTTCCCAGCATCTCTCAATCATCAGTCTAAACTTGTAAATGTTTAATGGTTGAAACATGGTTTCTATCTTGGTGGTGTTGTGCTTCCTCTGATCTCACTCTACCATATTAAACACTGAGGAAATATATTGGAATAGACGAGAAGCTTCGCTGTCGCAGATGGTCATCCGCAACATGTGATAGGAAAATGAGATTGACGATTGTCAAAGAAAGGGAGAACGAAAACAAAGAATGTGCAAAACTAATTACAATTCCAGTATTCAGAGAAGGAGACGTTGTTAATATCCTCGAATTTGACATCTAGTAGGTACCTCGGTTTACGGTATGCCGTTTCATTTCGTATGACGTTTCATTTCGTATGACGTTTCATTTCCTGTGAGTGTCGAAGAATTCCAGCTATCATATAGTTGCTATGAGTTATTTACCTTAAGCAGCATATTCCCCAGGATATATTGGACAAAATCACTTGTCATGAGTATGTGCAGTGGAAGTGTAAAAAAGAAACAGAAGTGGAGTGTGTCACAGAATCCGCATAACATCAAGGATTCCGATGACAACATCGGTCGCTTTCGCACCCGATTCATCTATTCATCGGCGTGGAAGGCAAGCCGACGTAATGCTCGTCATGAACAACGTAGAGCGAATCGGGAGGAAGGTCTTCGTCGCGGGGAAGGGAACGAGACTTCACGAGATCTAGGAGATAAGTTTCGAGACGTGGCGGAAAGCAGAGTTTTAGGAGAGGGGAGGAAAAACCCCGGACCGTCTCGTATCGTAGCGGGAAAGGCTCTGTTAGCTTTTGCAAGGGAGAAAGAAGCTGGAGCGGAAAAGCCGCCAGCGAGCGTGCTAAAGGCCGGTTCCCAGTAACGCGGCACCGCGGTGGAAATACCGCTCTTGACGTAAGCAGCGTGGATTTAACATCATACCCCGGCATAAAAACCGCTACCGTCTAGAGTATAAGGGGTCCAACAATCAAAGAAATGATGTACGAGATTTAATAATCTCTAGATTTTGAATCTCCAGAGAAGTGAAAACCTGAAACGAAATTCGCGAGATGACTAGAGCGAACGAGAGTGATACACAATGACAAAACACTAATTTTCCGGTTTCTGTGGGTTTTTGTTACATCTGAAGATCAGGAAAATCAGTTTTTGCTGAGTTTTTTGCTTATTTTTTGCAGATCGTTGGGGGGGGGGGGCCCGCCCACAGAGATCGGATATTACATTTGAGACTTAAAATCTGCGATAATCTTAAAGATTTTTTTAAAGATTTGTGGGACAGTGTACGAGATTTTTCCGTATGGATGGACTCTTTGGTTGAGATGGATTCAACTTTACCGCGACGGTAAAATCCAGAGATGCTTACTAACTAACGAGATATGACGTTACCACATTTTCCCATCTGCATTTGTAATTCCTTGATAGCAGCGGCCTCTGGTGTAGTAGGATAAAGCAAAAAGTAACGTTCAGATATCGTTTCCTGCGAGCAGCGCGAGAAACTCACGTCATTATATAACATCCAAAAAAAAAGTCACTTCTTCTCGCAGTTTTTGGATTAGTGACGTAAATTGCTTTCATAAACTCTTTACTTTCAAATTTTGAATTATTTAATGTTGTCATTGACATAAAAAATTATATTAATAAAGAAAATATTGGAAATTTATTAATGCTATTGTTAGATTAAATGAGAAAGCCGTCTATCTTAGGAAATAAAATAGATTCATTTAATAAATAAATGAATAAAATACAATAAAAAGTTAACAATACAATAACACTTATTTATAAGCATATTCATTTTTTAGAAACAAAAGTATGATTATACAGGGCGTCCCATGTAACCTGTACCAGCGAAGGTCTGTGGTCTGGGGAAACCAATACCTATCGATTGGACCCCATGTATGTTCCGCGATTTTTTGTAGTTTTCGAGATATGAATTTTTTTGTTTTATTTTCAGATTTTTTTAAATTTTGGACGGTTTTAGCTATAACGTTTTCTGTGAAGTGATTCTTTGAGATTTTCTTTGTTAGTATTATGGCTAGCATGTGTGTTCGTCTGTAACAACACTAAACACCAAAATTCTAACTACTACTAGCTCAGATTTTGATCACAAAATTAAAATTTCTGTTTGAGAGAAATTGTTACTTGATTTCAACTTGAAAAAAAATTTACTTAACTCTGACTGAATAACTTCCGGATAATTTTAAAAACTTTATGGGTTCCTTGGCTCTCAAAATAAGACAAAAAAGTTGGTACTTTATATGGCATTTTTATGCGAAAACGGAATTTAAATTTGATACAGTCAAAAATAGTGAAATTAGGAATGTTAGATAAAAAGATGTAAAATAACGTATTTA
>JAHWFO010065751.1:492726-512434 GCA_023313115.1 Rhysida immarginata
CACACACACACACACACACACACACACACACACACACACACACACACTTGTTTGTACCAATTATCATATAAAGTTGGCTAATATTGGCTTCATGTAGTTTGGCAAATAACATTGGTCCAAAATTGGTTATATGTTGGTTAATGTAGGCTTACATTCGTTGGCTAAACAGTAGAAATGCAAAGTTGGACCGATATTGGTCATCATTGGCGACGGATAGATAGCCATGTTTCATGGCCAGCAATCTTGGTCCAAAGTGGGCGCAACATTGGCTATTATGGGCCACAATCACCAGTATTTACGTTGTTGGACCAACATTGCGCACATTTTGGACCAATATAGATTGCTACCTGGGTTATTTCTTTGTAAATCCCCCTGTCTTCTTATCGGTCCGCGATTTACGCGTACCTCTTTGTAACTTATAGAGGGGCGGCACCGACGTCATCAAGTGACGTCACGATGGTGTCACGTGTCCCAGCGAGTGGCAAAACAAGCTTGATTACATATGCGATACATGTGGATTTGGTGTTGTCATGGGCTTGTTTACGCTTTAAAACAGTCATGAATTCATGAATTATCATGAATGATTATTACTAGGCTTTAAATGAGAATTTAAACCATGACAATCAGCTAAAGTTAGAAAATAATGGAATCTCAGATCCTGTTTGAGGAGGATTCAATATTTGTACGGCTTCCACCCTTTTCGCCCGAGAGCTCTGATCCATTTTTCGTCTTTGCTTGGAAACGAATAAAACTACATCCCTGAACCCTTCCCGTGCCAGCAGCTTTTAACTATTTATTAATTTGAATGAAATAAATGTAGTTTTAAACAATACGTAATTTTATTGACTTTTAGCTTAAGCGTTTCGAAGCTTTCGCGTGTTCCGAATGGCATTTCATCTTAATAAATGTCAGTTGGTCACTCATTTTTTGAACATCATGGCATGTTGAATTTTTCTAACCTTGTTAGATAATATAGATTGCGTTAGATAGTTATTATATTGCGATTTACAAATCACCCATTAAATTATATTTTACAATATTTTCAAACGGGCTCAAATTGTAAACCACTTACAAGAAGTCGATTTATAAGTCATAAAACACCAAAAAATTAAAAAAAACTTTTTTCCCATTTAATACCTTTTGTTTGTGAAATGATTACCTGATCATTTACGAAATTCTATTTTTAATTGTAAATCATGTACGTGTATATTAAAAGGTTGCAGATACTCTACCGTAATTTATATGTTTATTTTAAATGAGCAGAGAAATAGTTGATTCTTAATGTTGGTTTTAGACAATTTCTTTTTTTTTATTTCTTATTTTAGGTGCGATTTTAATTTTTTATCATATTTCATTTGTAATTACTTATACTGTTATTGTTATTTATTTTACGTTTTTTAATTGAAGCTATTTATTTTACGCTTTGTTGATGCAGCAAAATTTTCGAAATGATTAGCTAAAAGTTTATACTTAATAAGCTTACGTATTGTTTAAAGTAAACCCTACCAAATTCATATTCAGTATAGCAATACAACACCCTGATGCCATGAATATGATTTATTAATTTGAGAAGAAAAAATTCACCGATTCTTTGTTATTTTAGTAGAGAGAGAGACATGCCAAGCTTGCTTAAAAGTATACAACTGCCACTCATTTTGCCACTCCAAATCTTTTGATTTCATGGATAGAGGGGGCAGCTATCACTCTGACGTCATGTGCCGCCCCTCTATAATTTTGTTCATTGGCTACTTCTCCTATTTCTGTATTGGTTCCCCCTATTTGTATCTCTTCTCGCCACGCTCATTCACGAAAACTTCTGTATATAAAGGCTTGCAAGCCTCTTGTCTTGGAAGAAATCTATTGTGTTGAGTATCCCCAAGCAGGGGCAAAATCCTGCAATTCCGGCGAGTTACCGACCTATTAGCCTGCTACCCAGGATGTCCAAGGTGTTGGAGAGAACGATCCTCGTCAGATTCCAAGATCACTGTCTAGCAAATGACCTTTTTCGGGAAGAGCAGTTTGGCTTTCGTGCTGTCCATTCTTGTCCGATGCAGATATGGAGGCTCGTTGAAGACCTGAGCACCCCCCTGAACCTATCCAGGTACTGTGGGGTGGTATTTCTCGATGTCAGTAAAGCTTTTAACCAAGTGTGGCATGAGGGCCTTGTCTACAAAATGATCAGAGACGGGTTCCCTGCCGATTTGATTTTGATGGTGAAATCCTTTTTTGACGGCAGATCCTATCCAGCCAAAGTTGGAGAAGATCTCTCCACACCCCGTGCTGTAAAGGCCGGTGTCCCTCAGGGTTCTGTCCTCGGGCCTGTGCTATTTAATTACTTTGTACATGATTTCCCGAAACCCGATAATTGTAATCTGTATTTTTATGCGGATGACACTGCCATTATGACATGGGCACACCAGCCGGCTCACGTTATCACTCGGCTGCAGAGCGCCTTGAAGCAGTTCGAAGACTGGTTTAACTGCTGGAAGTTGAACCTTAACGTCGCAAAGTGCAAGGCTTTGTACCTCAATAGGAAGCTCAAGCATCCCCCAGATTCTCTTGTTCTGTTCAATAAGAAACTGGACTGGGTGGACAACTACAAGTATCTGAGAGTTATCATTGACTCAAGACTCTCATGGAATTAGCATATGTCCTATGCTCTGAACAAAGCGAAGAGGGCTAAGTACAGTATCATAGCTCTCATGGGTCGCAACAGCGCCCTCAGCATTGACAACAAGCTACTTCTGTACAAATCGATTATCCGGACCATACTCCTCTATGGCATGCCTGCGTGGGCGACTATCTGTAAAACCAGATGGAGTGAACTACAGTCATTCCAGAATGTTACCCTGAGGACCATTGCCCAGCTGGACAGAAGGACGGTGAAAAACCAATCCATCCACTTGAACTTAAACATGGCCCATATCGGAAAGTCTATACAGGATCTCCTTTTGATTATGATACAGAAGATGAAGACTCACGACAATAAGCTTGTGAAAGGGATACTGAAGAACTCAATGAACATGAACTGGCATACGAAGTATCGTAAACCGAGGCACGTTCTTGACATCATTTTTGAAGATATTAGCAACGTCTCTTTCCCAGACTACTGGAAGATGTGATAATCTTATTTCTCCTTGTATTATTTTACTTCGTTTGTTTTTTGTTTCTGACAATCGTCAATCTTATTTTCTTTTTTGTATAATATGGACGACCGCTTGGGTTGGTTAGGCTTCTTGACTATCTCAGTGTATTTCATTTGGAGTTTATTCTGGTTGGATGAGCTTTGTGAAAGCGCTGCTTTCGTCCCATCCTAACAAATGTACACTTCACTGTTCGATTGTCGATTGTCTTGTCGTGTATCCTTGATAAAGCCGGGAATAAATGGCGAAACTAGTTGGAACTCCTGTCGTCCATCTTTTATACTGTAAGGCCACTACTCTCTTTGTCACTTAAATACTTTAACTTTATTTTTACATTTGGAAATAAAAAAAGAAGCCAACAATTTTTTAATTGAACAATAGATATTCACTAAACTAGAAATATAGAATTTTTTGTTTAGGAATTTAGTGTTTATGTACTGGCAAACTCTGAACAATACAAAACTTTTAAACATTTTAGCTTAAAAATATTTTTAAGAGAAAGTGCTAAGAATGTTTTCTCCTTTTTAATTATTGTTTGTATGTGGTATCTTTTGGCAGTTTTAATAATTTAGCATTTTCAAATTTTACATAGTAATATAGACGCATCCTGATAAATATTTTGAGAATTAGAGAGGGGACAGAATCACAAACATGTTCAATTTCATTCAGGAGAGTTAAAAGGTTTGATATAATTTTCTTTGAAATTTTATTAAGAATAACACTATCCTTGATTACGTAAAAAACTATGGTTTCACATCTACCAATGTATTTAAACAAGTATTCAATGTTCTGATTAGTCATCGTTTCAAAATCCTGATTGATGGTAAATAAAAAATACTTTTACAAATTTTTAGGCTTTAGTGCTGCTATAATAGAGTCCTAATGCAATCTGCTCTTTTTGTTCTGTCGAATGTTTCTTTTTTTGATAGGTAACGATCAAATTGGAGACCAAACAATGTCCTAGCGGGCTCTTTAAGATCCTCGCAACAAGCTTTTATGAAAGCAGATTTGTTATTATAATTTTCAAGTTTTTTAAAAGACATTTGCATTTTTTGCATTTGCCTCCTTGCTCTTTGGAAGCTTACTCGATACTTATTTAGGCATCTTCTTAGTTTTCTTTTCCGTGGCGTGTCTCTTGTCATTCTCTTGTCTATTAGAAGAAAAAAAATTGTTTAAAATTCCAAACCTTCGTCACACCTATTTCTCCACAACAATAATAAAATTCCTAATAATTCCAGGGAAACAAAGAAATTATTATTTTTATATCTGAATATTAACTAATTCATATTATAGAAACAAACCAAATACTGGATAAATTACGTGATGGGAAAAAGAAAAACCTCTTGTCATCAAAATAAAGATACGATTTTTTTCATTCTCTTTATTAGTGGACAAGACGTTTTTTTCCCCTATCAGATTCATGTAATATACTTAAGTTGATAATGGAAAATAGAATAAATTCTAAAATGATGATTTGATGATTTCCATAAAAGAGAATTCAAAAATTACATAACAATATTCAAAAGTCTTCAATTGGTAAAAAAATTTACCAACAAATCAAATATTAGACCTGAGCAAATAACATAAATGATTTTAAAACTATAATCCTATATTCAAAAACTAGCAGAGACACCCGGCGTTGCCCGAGATAATTACAGTTGTAGGTTAAATAGAACAACCTCAAGAAGTTAAATAATAAATTTGTTTTCAGTAATTCTTCACCCCCGAGGAGCATCACTGGATACTTTAGACCAGGGCCATCAATTCGTGCACGTCGCCCGCGTGCAACATAAAATGCTATAGTTTTCCTATGCAGTGTTGCCAAACTTTAGGGGGCGATTGCATTAAATGAGGCATTATCTCTTTTGTTACTGATACTTGCTTGTTTTTCGTCTCGCATAACTTGGCGCACATTCCTAAAAAGCATAAAATCACTGAACCAGTATTTAAACTGGAATGGGAGAATGTTTCTTTTTCATTGTTCACAGATCGGATTCGAAATGCTTAATATGTAATCATGTCCTATCGGGAAAAAAAATATATCGAGAAAATTATCACATTAAAACGAAGGAAAAAAATGGTAAGCTTCCTCGTTTTTTTGTTTTTTTTTACAATGTCGAATTGATAATCAGCAATTCGACTTTAAGGACCTGACCCACGTCGTGTCCACCGGGGAGGGGGGGGGCTAAGGAAGGTTACCCGCGTGCACGGTCGCTGCCCGCGGACAGAAATCTTGGACAGCTCTGCTTTAGACCTGTATTTTAAAATTTTCCTTGCCCTTGACGTAGAAGCTCTTATACCCTCCTGCTCTAGCCGAGCTTCCATTGTTCAGACGTTTCCAAAGCCCGGAATAGCTTTTTATCTTTCTGTTGCAAATTCCACTGATCAATACTATAGTTCTTTCTCTTTTTTTTGCCAAACACACAAATTTTCGCCAGTCGTCCGGACGTTTTTAGGGAGCTCAAGGGAGACCCGTGTGATTTCTTAGCCTCCTCGATAAACACTGTCTTCTCTATGTCCTGTCATTGCATAATCATATTTATGCTCGTTGTTAATAATTCGTTATTCCCTGCCTAAACGAGGTTAATATGGTTAATTATGTAGTGCAACACCAGTTAATGTGTTAAGTATATAGTGCATAACCAGGTAATGTGTTAACAAACTTTAAACCCCCCTTTCCCCCTCTTAGGGGTTGAATTTCAAAAAACCCCTTCTTAGTGCTCACTTACATTTTGTAAAGAATCTCTGTACAAAATTTCAAGTTTCTAGACCTTATGGTTTGGGCTGTGCGTTGCTCTTTGGCCAGTCAGTTTCTTCTTTTATATACAGGGTCTTTAAAATTAAAGTTCCATTTTGACATGGCCATAAAAAAAAAACTACTGGACCAAAAGCTATAATACTTGGTAATATTATACAAGAGGGAAGTTCATACCCACCAAAAAAAAATTAGTTCAAAAGGTCACCACCAGCATGGAATGACGCTCTATGCAAAATTCGCATACGAAATTAGACACGAAGACACAGGTTAACAAGTCTTTAATCGTTACTAAAATTAGTTACATGCTGAATGTGGCCTCCACCATTTACTGAAAGCAGGTTACACCGGATTACTATGTCTAATTTCGTATACGAATATTGCATAGAGCGCCATTCCATGCTAGTGGTGACCTTTTGAAGTAATTTTTTTTTTTTGGTGGGTATGAACTTCCCATACCCTCTTGTATAATATTACCAAGTATTATAGCTAGTATTATGTCCAGTAGTTTATTATATGGCCATGTCAAAATGGAACTTTAATTATAAAGACCCTATATATAGATAATGAGCAAACCAAAAAAAAAAATACCATAAACCAAACTCCATGTAAAGATTGCCATGTTAAATATGATAGCCAAACTAAGAACTTATAATAAGAGCAAGAGAACACTAAAGAGCAATAAAGTTAGTTTAATAGTTCTTATCGCCGTTCCGGTATCTGTTAGAGCTAAAGATTGTCGATTCGTTACTACCGTCAAATGTATCGACGTCGTCGCTGTGGAAATTGTTCGTCGTACTTCGGCGGGTAGATCTAAACCGGTAATCATAATGAATCTTTATATGCCCCCGCTTTTGCGAAATAATGAACTGGAATGTTTTTTGGAGGAAGTTACGGAGTTTTTTGCTCATTCACCCGCGGACTGTATTATTGTGGGCGATTTTAATTACTCTGATTTCAAAGTTTATGATGATCATGCTTACTATTCCAGGTTTAGAAAATTAATTACCAGCAGTTGGATAAAAGAGTTAGACCTTAATAATGTTAACCATTTGCGGAATAGATACGGCGATAATCTTGATAAAATTTTTTCTAACTTAAATCTGCATGTAACTGCCACAGATTCGCCTCTTGTTGACCCGGATGATTACCATCCTCCTTGTATTGCGTATTTTAAGGACGAGTTGGAAACTTTTTCGCCTCCCAAAGACTCGTGTTACAACTTTCGACGTGCAGACTTTCAGAGTCTTTATCGGAAAGTTGCTAATAACGATTGGTCTAAAACGTTAAAGTCGTTGGACGTTGATGAGATTTGGAATGATATTGTGACTGTTATCAGTTATGCTGTCTCTGAAGCCGTTCCTATGCATAAGCGACAAGTTAATGGATGCATTTCAACGAGGAAGAATAGATCAATGCCAAGGTTCCCTAGTTGGATTACTGCACAAACTAGAGATGCTTGGGAATGTAAACGGAAAAGACATAAAATGTATAAAAAATCTTTGGCCCAAGACGATTATTTGTTATTTGCCGAGGCCAGAAGAGCGTTTAAGAATAGCTGGATCAACGATCGTATGAATTATTTTAAATGTTTGGAAGAGCAAGTTAATAATAACCCTGTTGCCTTTTGGGAAACTGCCAAATTGTGTCTAAACCGCAACAAAAATTACAAAGAGCCTCTGGATGCTAATGCTTTGTCGGAACTTGCTCATTCGTTTGCGTCAACTATGAGCAATAATCTGAAAATTTGTGTGAATGAAGATATTTTGGCAGCGTGCTGGAGCACTTTAGATAAGAAGTTCATTTTTCAACCTTAGGTTGCACAGCAAATTTTAGATCGTGCTCGGAGATTATCTGCGTCAAAAGTCTGCACTTCTCCAGATATCCCGGATTTTATTTTTAAAGGCTGTTTGTCAGCAATTATCTCTCCATTAACCCACCTCTTTAATGTATCGCTGGGGTCTGGACGTTACCCTGCTGCATGGAAGCAAGTGGTAATTCAGCCGATCCCTAAAAAAACCGAACATTCGGCTAAACCAGCTTTTCGTCCCATCACTTTAATTTTGTTTCCAGCTAAGCTGTTGGAGACTTTAGTTGCTGACCAACTTTCTCAACACGTTGACGCTCATCTTCCAGATGCACAGCACGGTTTTCGTTCACAGAGAAGCACACAGACTAATCTCGCCATATTTTTGCATCATATTACCCATTCTCTTGATACTCGGTCCCAGGTCGATTCACTATATTTGGACTTCTCAAAAGCGTTCGACAAAGTTAGTATCCCCTTGTTGCTGCTTAAACTGCGATTTGTTGGATTGGACTTAGTGGCCAATGACTGGTTCAATGATATGCTCACAGGTCGGGCTTTCAGACTAAGAAATCAGGATTACTCTTGTCCTCCCTTTTATATCAAAAGTGGTGTGCCGCAGGGATCTCCTCTGGGCCCTTTATTGTTTAACATTTTTCTTGCTGATCTTGCATATGTTTTAACTGATTCCCATACTAAAATCATTATTTATGCTGATGATGTTAAACTTTTTCGGACCATTAACGACTGGTCCTCATGCCACGAGCTGCAGGTCATGCTCAAACGAGTGTATCATTGGTCCTGTTGTAATGGGCTTGAACTAAATGCGTCCAAATCATTTGTGATGTCCTTCAATCGTTCTACTGCACCGTTTGTGTTTAACTATGTTATTAATGGTACTCCCTTGGTTAGAACTAATACTTTGAAGGATTTAGGAGTGGTTATGTCACACAATTGTTCCTTTTCTGAGCATTTAAATCACGTATATCTGGATATTTCACGTCGCATCGGCATGTTGAAGAGGTCCATTCAGTTCTTTACGGAAGCAAAAACTTTTTTGCTTCTGTTTAAGACTTTTGTGATTCCTAAAATCATCTATTGCGCGTGGATTTGGTTTGGGGGCAATCAACAAGTTTTACATAAAATACAACGTAAATGCCTTAATTTTAAAGCTTTCATAATAAAGAACTTTGGCAATCAGCTACCTTTGACGTCCGCCCATTTTCATAACATTTTTAACATTGCGCGTATTATTAGTATTTCACTTTTTAACATTCTTGTCGGTATTTTTCACGCTAAGTTGAGCGTAGGTTCTTTAGTGAATGATTTTAACTTTCAGAGTATTAGATTGACGCGTAGGGGCTTCGTTTTTACTCCCTTGTACAAATGGAAGACGTTTATTTCACGGATCGATCCGGTGTATAAAGTGATTACTAATTACTTAGATAATTTCAACGATGTTTGCTTTACGGCTTCTGATGAACTCCATTTTTCTCTTTTCTCATAACGCCTGTCTCCTCGTCCTTTCCGGTTTTTTTTGTTTTTTTTCCCCTATTCATTTTCCATCTAATTTTTATTATTTCTATATTATTTTATTATTTTTTAATGTTATTATTCGAGAATCGCTGTGTTAATGTTATTATTTTTTGTTTTATTTTTCTATTATAAATTTTTATATGTGGTTCATTAACCCCGTTTTGGGCTTAGGCCTGTTGGGGGACAACACGGGGCCTTGCACCCCGGTTTATCTGGTGTGTTTCTCTCCCTGTTGTTGTTACAATTATTATTATTATTATTATTATCATTATTATTATTATTATTATTTATTTATTTATTTATTTATTTATTTATTTATTTATTTATTGAAAATATACATTATAATACAATCATCCGATTTAAAAGGACAAATTAAAAATCATTTCAAATAAACATTTCGAAGCCCCATCAGGGCTTGTATGGAAAAAATAAGGGTCTATTGACAAACCAATTATATTACAAAATAATATCATAAACGTACAATAATCTACAATCAATTTCAAAAATCGATATAAGAAAGAAACCCTTTTCATGAAAATTATATACATCCAAGCATACAATCACTTTACATTCATCTGTTTTACATACCCCTTCCAATAGAAAAAGCTAGATTTAATTAAGTTTTTGTTCACATACAGGAAATTTTTATTTAGTAAAAATTAAATTTATTTTATTCTAAAATTCTGACTTTATTCTATAATTTTTTAATAAATGTAACAACAACGGTGAAAACCCACCAGATAAACCAGAGGGAAAGGTCCAGTGTTGCCCCCAACAGGGTTAATGAACAAACATATAACAAAATAAAAATAATAATAATAATTAAGAGATTAGATGGAAAATAGCTGAAGAAAAAGACAAGAAATAAAAAAAATATAATAATAATAATAATAATAATAATAATAATAATAATAATAATAATAATAATAAAGTTAATCAAACAAGGGCAATGTTTTGTCCTTATACTCAATTAAGTTAATTTCATTAAAATTGGCCAAAAAATTATTAAATAGTTTCTCGAGTGGATCAAGACAGTTAAGAGAAATTCTCTATTTAAATAAATGTTTAAATGTAAAACCAGAGCGGAAACGTTTAAATTCAGCCAGCCTGAGATCAGCTACGATCTATGGCGCGCAAATCCTATCGGAATAAAGTTTGGTTAGAATATTAAAAAGGCTTATGCTAATAACATTCTTGATATCAAATAATTTACTATTTGGTTTATCATCAAAAACTTTAAACCTATATTTAAGAAATTTAACACAAGCTGTTGAATTTATTTTGAATCATTCCGAAGGCCTGCAAATTGCCGCCAAACCACACTCGTGCACAATAGAGAAGTTTAGGTATGACGAAAGCTTTATAAAGAAGAAGAATAACTTTCATGTCATAACAAAAAGTAGTCAAACGTTTGAGCAGGCCCAAACGTCGAGAGATGTCACGCTTTAACGTCTCAATATGAACTAGGAAGGAGCAGTTGGTAGAAAATAGAACTCCAAGGTCTTTGACACTATCATTAGTGGACCATCAATGGTATGATATTAAAAAATGAAAGGAGACGTCTTGCGATTAAAAGATAAGACAAAATTGGTAGAGACTTTACAACACAACAAAGGGAGAACAGAGTTTCCGACTAGTTTCCCCATTTATTCCTGGCTTTATCAAGGATACACACAAGAGGACATAAGCCTTTCTATAGAGAAAATATGGTATAGAATGAGAACATGATTGATGAAGAAATAACAAATAGTAAATAAATAAATTATACAGTGGCGACATTATATAGGAGAATGGTTGGATAAGGAACCAATAACAATGAAATTATAAGGAAACCTTGAGAGGAAAATTGATTGAAATATAAAGGAAAAGTGACGTCATAACGCAAACAAACGGGGCCAACGATATAACGGGCCCCAGCCAACACCACCTAGACAGAAGGCCTGCGCACAGAAACGTCATACATTGTCACATCACACTAAGGCTTGGGTCACACTGGCGTAAATCGTCGCGTAAATACGCCGACATAACGACGCCAGTGATGTCACTTCCGGTAAATAGCATGGTGCCGTGCTTGGCGACGCCGTTGCACTTTCGGCAACTCTACAGACTTGGGCTCTGTGGGCGTGGCTTCACCTATGACGTGTCATTTGCACAGGCTACGCAGTAGAAATAGCTTAAGTAACTCCGACGTTCAAAACGGTTGCCTAATAACTAAAATAAGAGGAAAATAGGAAAATAAGAGCTTTCAGAGAATTTTCGTCGGAAAAACACTGATATGTTTCTAAAATAAATACAAAAATACGATCTGATATTTTATCTCAATTCATCCTAATATATTTTGGTTCTAATTTTGGTCCAAGTTAACATTATTGATAGGAGATGGCGCAACCAGAAAATGGCAGCTGAAGATAAATTTAATACAAGATTAATTGAAGAGTCAGGTTTATTAGGTTTTATTGGTTTTAAATTATCATTATTTCGAAAAATAAAGTCTTCTGAAACAGAAAAGAAAAAACAGTCCAGCAAGTGGGATCAAGAAGGTTCGGGCATTTGAGTGCCATGATTCCACTACGTTTGTTCCGCTTACCATTGAACAAAATTGGACAATCGTAGTATTTCTTGAATACTGTGTGCAGATTAACATCGTTTTTAATGTGCTTGATGTTTTTTGTAAGTGATCTTGCGATTTTAACGATTTTAATAAAGATGATTTTTATATTTTACTACATATGTCATGACAGGAGAATAATTACAAATTAGAATGCATAAAGTAAAATAATTAGAAGAAAATATCTCAATTACTTAAGAAAAAGCATTGGTACTCTCCATTGAGAGGTTGGGTTTTTGGCAGAAGCTTAAAAAAATTTATTTTCTTGGACAAATAAAAGAAAAACGTGAAACTAGTGTATTTTCATAATAATAATTAAAAATAATAAAATATACCATTTAAAATTTAAAAAAAAACTAGCAAAAAATGGGGATTAATACACATTATGTAATCTATTGAGTCGGGAGACCACTAGTTATCTCAAGTTATTTTGCACCACTGGATGGTACATATACAAATATGAAATATGAAATAACAATTAGAAAACATTATAGAACAAACATAATTACAGAGAGCACAAAATTAGAATGTATTTAAAATTGTAAAATAAGAGGTGGGAAAAAACCCCAAAATGAACAAGATAAAGGCGTGCTAAAAGTTATAAAAATGCAAAGAAAATGAAAATTCGTGTGAAAATTAACAAAGTAAGTTGGACGAAATGAAGAAACTAATAACAGAATAAGATTATTTAAATGCAACCAAGTATGCAGAATCACAGCCTACATGATTAGAGAGCTGTGATAGAGTAAAGAAAAAAAATCATTATTAAGTTTTTAATTGTAAATTGACTTTTTACTTAAGCTTACTTATGTTTGTTATTTTATTTTATTTACTAATTTTTTTTTTTATATTTTCAGTTTTACTTTTTACATCTTTGCATTTACTATTTATTTATTCTCGATATTATTTAATATTGAAGAAACATATAAAATAATTTTTGAAAAGAAAAAAAGTCACCGAAAGGGAAATCGAACCTAGCTACACAGATGATAGTCAAAAACGTTAACTATTTTCCTATCGGGAACCTCGACAAACGAGTCTTTATTAAATTTATAAGATTTCAAATATTATTTTTACTTAAGTAATCTGCGATCTGTGTCAACGCCACCTAAAAGATGGCGTTTCTCTGTTTCTCTCTAGATGGCGGTTCCTGTGTCATGGCATAGGAGAAGCTCCGCCCAGTGAGCTCAAGTCTGTAGAGTTGCCGAAATTGCGACGCCGTTACGTCGGCGTATTTACGCGGCGTTTTACGTCAGTGTGATCCTAGCCTAAAGCGGCAATTGTTAATCGTATTTCTACCAATAATGAGCCGTAAATTTGGCCGTTTGATAATGATGTAACAATGCATGATGTTTCTGTGCGCAGGCCTTCTGTCTAGGTGGTGTTGCCCCAGCCAACACCATCTAAAGAGAAAGCCTGAGCGCGGAAACGTCCACATTGTTACATCATGATACGAAGTCATAATTTAGAGCTTATTATTGGTAGAAATGCGATTAAAGATGACTTTTTATGATGATGTAACAATGTATGAAATTTTCGCGCTCAGGCTTTGAGTAGAGGTGGTGTTGCCCCAGCGCGGAAAAGTCACCTGACCATCTTAGTCCGGCTAACAATCCAATCTTCATTGTTTCCATCTTGGATTTTAACAATCAGTATTTTTTCAGTTTGAAGATTGGATTGTTGGCCGGACTAAGATGGTCAGGTGACTTTTCCGCGCTGGGACCCGTTATATCGTTGGCCTCACAAACAAAAATGAAATCGCGGACCTAGTAGAAGACTCATCCAGAGTTAACATAAATATGATTGGTGGCCCATCAATGGTATGATATTAAAAAAATGAAAGGACCTTAGATGCAACGACCCATTCAAGACCGCCACTCTCGAAGCTATTGAGATCTTTAAAGCTAAGATCTCTCCAGATCACCTCCTCAATTGCCAAACCGTTTTTGATATTTATTCTATTTTAAATTCTTTTTCCGATACCTTGTAATTTTTCAAATTTGTATATTTTCTTTTCCATTTCTTATTGATACCTTAGTATATGTTAACTCCTGGATGAGTCTTCTACTAGGTCCGCGTTTTCAATTTTGTTTCCGTTATGACGTCACTTTTTCCTTTATATTTCAATCAATTTTCCTCTCAAGATTTCCTTATAATTTCATTGTTATTGGTTCCTTATCCAACTATTCTGCTATCCAATGTCGCCACTGTATAATTTATTTATTTACTATTTGTTATTTCTTCATCCAATCGTGTTCTCATTCTATACCATATTTTCTGTATATAAAGGCTTATGTCCTCTTGCGTGTATCCTTGATAACGCCGGGAATAAGTGGCGAAAGTAGTCGGAAACTCTGTTCTCCCTTTGTTGCGTTATAAAGTCTGTACCAATTTTATCGATAGAAATAGCACTATGGACCCCTTACTCAACGATAAGACAAAAGATTTCTTAACGTTGATAAAAAGGCCGTTGCTACCAGCCCATTGGGAGACAGCTAGCAGTGAGCTTTGTAAGACTTCTCAATCAGCCCAGCAATCAATATTATAAAACAACTTAAGATCGTTGGCGTAGATTAACACCCCATTAGGAAATTTTTCCAAAGCTACGACAAGGTCTGCTACAAAAATATTAAATAGGAGGAGGCCCAAGGGAGAGCCCTGTGGGACCCCGCTTCCAATCGGATACCCAGGATGAGCAGGGTCTTGAGCTATTATTCTAAAGCTACGACAAGTGATTATCGAAGAGTACCACTGGATAATCGTGTTGGGGAGCTGAAGATGGTATAATTTGCTGAGCAAGAGCTTGATGTTCACACAATCAAACGCCTTAGAAAAGTCAAGATAAGTACATCCACATGCCCCCTACAATCAAGCTGTTTCGTGACGAGACGCTAAATTGGATTGTGTAGAACGCGAAGGTCGAAAGCCGTGCTGTGCCCATGGCAGATAAGGATCAATAAATGTAGTGATTCGCATAGCAACGATAGTTTCCAACAATTTAGCAGGAAAAGGGATGAGTAATCGGTCTAAATAAGATATTACCATTAGACTCCCCTTTTTCGGGAATTGGTTGAATAACAACCCTTTTCCAGCCATAGAAGTTCAGCGTTCCAAAGAAGTATGAAAAAGGTGAGTAACAGGCTCGATCAATGTTGTAATGCAGCCTTGAAAATGAAATCTGAATGCCTGGTATTATACAAGCCTTGGAAGCGGATATACTTTTGGCATTTTCTAGTATAACATTTAAAAAAAGGAGCTCCCAAACATAAGGTGCAGTAATTTTTTTCCAACAAGCCTCCAATAAAGCTTCATTTGCCACCAACTCAGAAGTGTTGTCCATAGTATCTATAAACTGACCAGCAATATCATTTTATTTATCAGCATCGATATTGACAGAGTTCTTCACATTAGAATTCAGGAGTTTGCGAACAGTACTCCAGTCGGGTTAGATCTTGCCGAGGAACTGAGAGAGTTGAAATAAGCTGTGTGTTCTGCGCGCGAACTGAATTTAAAGTCTCTTCTGGCGGTAGAAAATCTGATATAATCGTCGCAAGATTTAGACACCTTATATACTTTGTGAAGAGCATTTTTCAGTTTCCAAAGATGTACAGTTTGGTCAGATACCCATATAGGAAACAGTCTTTTGTTACTAATGTGAGAAGCAGACTCGCTCTTAAGTTCTTGAGAATTGGTTGAAAGGATAAAATATGAAATTGCAGTCCTAATAACATTGATGATACCCAACCAAATAAAATTACCATCCGAGCTAGCAGGGATGTCTTCCCATTGAAAATCATTCAGGTATCGGAAAAGTCGTAAGTAATCGCCTTTATTGAGAAGTAAGTGCGAACTCCCAACGATTCTATTACACGCAAATGAGGAGTGTAATATTGTAAAGATTTTGTAAAGATTATCGCCAAAATTATTGTTAATAAAATTAACATTCGAAATAATAATAATAATAATAATAATAATAATAATAATAATAATAATAATAATAATATTTAAATAGCTAATCACTGCATTACCAACAACCACATTCCTAGTTGGCAACAAATAAAAATTAGTTAAGGCATCGTTATCCAACGATAAAAGGGTTTTAGCATCAAAATGTTACGAGCAGTAGCGGCTCGTGACTATAATAAGTGGAGGGGCACAAATACAAATTTCAGGTTCTTAGGCCATTTCGTACAAAATTTATAGCTTGATTTGTATTTGGAGCCTCGCGGCACCTGCCGAGCCTTCAGAGGACTATACCAATATCAGTGTGTAATAGTTAAAATTTTAAGCAACACATTAAAAATATAAAACATTTCAGGTTTCTGGACTTCTGATTTTAAATTTATAGCTTGATTTGAGATTGAGGGCTGCGAAGAGACTTAAATAATTTTTAATATAGATTAGCTAAATTTTTAAATACCACACACATAGAGGAGAAATATGAGTATAAGATAGAAAAAGAATTTTGAAAATTGGTTAACAAATAAAAAAGTTATAGCCATGGAGACCTTATTTATCAATCGCCCCTCGTACATGCTTGAGTTTAAAACGTGTATTCATACAAACAATTGTATACCAAATGATTAAACAAAATTTCAGGACCGTAGGTCTTTCCGTTCAAATTTTATATCTTCAATTGCATTTGACGACGCCAGGGGTCCCCAGGCCTATACCAGTTACCTTATATATTTTCTATAATTTTTAAGTAACACACTGTAAAATATAAAATTCAAGTTCTTAGGCCTTTTTATTATTCAAATGTTACAGATTATTTATGATTTGGAATTGAGGGCCCCTGTGGAGACCTAAGAGCCTTATACCAGTTTTTCGTATATATTAGCTAAATCCTATATACTAAAACTCTTGCGTGTATTTATTTATTTATCTGTAATTCTATCTCCTCCTAGACGGTTTGAGCTAGCGACTTGAAATTTTCAGGGCAGGCTTATCAATACAGGACCTGCTCTATCCACAAAAATCAGCCCCCTACGACCCCCCCCCTTCCCCACTTTTTGGGGTTTTCATTTAAAATTATCTGCTTTTGCTTTGTAATTCCCCTCAACAGATGGCGCGGGCGGGCGAAGCCGCGGATAACAACTAGTTTTTTAGTAAACTACTATAAGTATAGAAATTTTCAGACTTCTATACTTTTTCGTTCGAACATTATAGCTCTGTTTGTGTTTAGGGCCCCAGCCAGGGCCCCAGAGGACTATATAAATTTTAGTGTATAAGAGCTAAAATTTTAAGTAACACACAATAAATATGCAAGAACTCAGATTTCTGCACTTCCGATTCAAAAATTATAGCTTGATTTGTGACTGGGGGCTGAGGGCCACCGTCGAGACCCAAGAGCTTTATACCAGTTTTTAGTGTATATTAGCTAAATTTTTAAGTAATTTTCTATAAGTAAACAAAATTTCAGATTTCTAAACATTTTCGTTTAAAAGTTGTAGCTTTGCTTGTGTTTGGGGCCTGTGGGGCTCTGCTGGGGCCTATATTAATTTTTTTTTGTATATCTGCAATATTTTTTAGTACCACACTATGAATATACAAAATTTCAGGTTCTAGGCCTTTCCGTTCAAATGTTATAGCTTCATTTGTATTTGGTGCCTCGAGGCCTCTGGCGGGGTTCTAGAGGCTTATATCAGCTTCCTTCTATATTGGCTATATTTTTTAGTACCAAACTAAAAATATACAAAATTTCAGGTTTCTAGACCTTTCCATTCAAAATTTATAACTTGATTTGTATTTGAGGCCTCGAGTTCTTCTGGCGGGCCCCATAGGCCTACATCACATTTCTTGTATATTTGCTATATTCTTTTAGTACCACACTATAAATATACAAAATTTCAGGTTCCTAGGTCGTTTCATTCAAATGTTATAGCTTCAATTGTATTTGGGGCCTGGGGACCTCCGGCGGGGCCCTAGAGGCTTATATCACTTTTCTTGTATATTGATTTTATTTTTTTAGAATTGCACTACAAATTTACAAAATTTCAGGATTTTTGCCCTCTTTGTTCAAAAGATAAAAAAGGAACCATGAAATTCATACAAGTGGCCCCTGAGGGGCCCCAGGCCACCCAAGACGAATAGCTATATTTTTCGCACCGTTCTCTCCTGTGCCTACCTGTGTACAAAATTTCAAGCCTCTAGGTCTCTTTTTTAAAAAGTTAAAAAAGGAACCATGAAACTCATACCAGTGGCCCCAGAGGGGCCCTGGGCCACCCTAGAGGATTCGCTGCTACTTTCGCACCGTCAAAAATGTCAAGTCTCTAGGTCAACCCTTTCAAAAGTTATGACATCAAAATGTTACGAGCAGTAGCGGGAGGATTGGCTATACTTCAAATAGAGTTCTTTAAAATCTGACGTCAAACAGTCAAACTCTGAAGTCACAAATTGCTCAAACGCAATCAAAACTCCATGGACATGAAAGGAACTCGGTTGGGGAAACCACAAAAACACATGGTTTGGTCCACCCTGAAGGATTCGCTATATTTTTTGCTCCGTTCTCTGTATAAGGCCTAGGTGTGTAGAAAATTTCAAGCTTCTAGGTCTATCCTTTCAAAAGTTATAGCGTGTGACATACATGTTACGTACATCTGTACCGTCGTTAATAGGGTTTTAGATGATGCTAAAACCCTAAAAATTAGAGCAAAAGAAAGAAATTACAGAAAATGATTTAAAGAAGCTGTCTCAATTAAATTAGAATCCGATAATTTAGCACAGACAACAATTAAGAAAAGTAATAATTGGCAAATAATAAATTAAAATGCAGAAAATACATTAGGAATAAACATTTAACTTAAATAGATTAAGAAAAATCTGCATCACTTAAATTCCCTTAAAAACAACTGATGTTTGCCTGTTCTTGAAAACGTTATTATATTCAATTTACATTTAATTTTGCTTATCTCATTTTTTTCTTTACCATCTTATTCAGTGTTTGTATTCATACATGACTGAAGGAACCGACATTGTTCCATGTTATTTTATTTTCAACAGCTATCATATCCAAGGAGGGTTTGTCACTATTCGGACAAAGGGTCATTGGAGGAGTGGAATCTGTGTGTGTTTCACCTGGAGGGAGTCTCCAACGATTGTTGTTCTCTACATGAGAAGTCATTGGGAGATAAATGTACATTCCATCAGTACATGTAATCAATTTCAATTTTGAATTCACTTATATGGAATCGTCAAATCATCACCTTAGAGAATTCATGTTATATAAAGAACTTGCAAATATAATGTTCGTCATGTATATACAGGGTGTCCGGAAATAAATGGTAAATAATCATACACGCGAGAGAACATGTATAAAGAAGCATTTTTATTCCTATAAGCATGGTGTCGCAAGTCAACCCCCACAGATACAGGGGGATTAAAGTATGTTGCGCTGCCTGATTGTTGGCTTCCCGCGAGCGACTAGGCAATGTGGTGCAGCCCACATCTGTTCAAGAGATGTCAATGTATGCTCGAATGGCTGCCCCTGTCCGATCACTCCACAAACCTTTAATACCTTAAATGTCACTGGAGGTCGTGGTACACGTATCGATTTGCATACATTTACACAATCAGGACCATTTCACAAATAAGCTTACTACCTGAAGCCTCACAAATGGGATCCTTGATGCAGTTATTAAGAGCCCGTGAGTACTGTGGTCTGTAGGCTCCAATATGGGCTACACCACATTGCCTAGTCGCTCGCGGGAAGCCCACAATCAGGTAGCGCAACATACTTTAATCCCCTGTATCTCTTTGGGGGTTGGCTTGCGATACCATGTTCATAGGAATAAAAATGCTTCTTTACATGTTCTATCAGGTGTATGAATATTTACCATTTATTTCCGGATACCCTGTAT
>JAHWFO010065751.1:531374-553463 GCA_023313115.1 Rhysida immarginata
GAGTGTGAACATTTTTGTTTTCCTGATTTTGTCAACATTTATTATTTATCTTGCTAATTAAATACTTTCTTTTCATTTACTTTGTTCGTCACACTGTTACTGATACATTTTCCACTGCGTATTACTCTACCTTGTTTTAACCGTGACAATTGTTATAGCGTGTGGAGAAGTCAGTGATTCTCCGGACATCTTCACCAGAGTTCGCGAGAATCTCATCCGCAGACTAAACACCTGCATCGAGGCTCAGGGTCGGCATTTTGAACATTTACTGTAATGTCATTCCTACCTCGTACAATGCATTATCTCTGTAAGGATGCATATCCGGACCCATGTTTATAGGAAAAATTTTGTTCCCCGCTACAAACTGTACATGGTATTTTATTCCTGACCTACCTTTCTGAATCACGCTGTATAGAGGCTGTAACGTTTATACACGTGTTTATTATTTTTCAAAAAGCTACCCCCCCCCCCCCCCCTGAGGGTGGAGAGGAAGCAACTTTGAAATCCTAAACTGGAACCCCTTTTTTGTTGGAGATTCGGATTCTACGGTAAAAATATGAAACTTTTATCTGAATCATTTTTTCATTTCATTACAGATGGTGCTGCAATCGCGAAAAAAACAGATTTTATGCTTCTCTGGGGATAAATTTTCTCATCATAAGTTAAATGTGAGATTATGAAATATTTTAGGATACCGGTGTAATTGAACTATTGTCAATCCCTCCCCTGCTCTCCCTTGTGGGTCAGGGGTGAGAGGGTGGGGGCATGTTCAAAATTTTGAATGGGAACCCTTACTTTTTAATGGGGATTTGTAGTCTACGCTGTTTAGAAGTGTAATTTTTCTCTGTAACTTAAATTTGCCTATTCCCAATAAGGATATTATACGATTTTGAAAATCATTGAGAGGGGATGTCGAACGCAGGGGCGTCATTTACGAAGGGCGGAGTCAGGACATGATTTACAAGGGCCAGGGGGGGATTAAAATAAGCCAATTTTGCATTACTTAATTTATGGACGTCCCCTAAGTATAGAAAACTCATGCTGGACTCAGCATTGTAAGAAAAAAGATTAATGCTTTCACTTACCTGAATTTCTTTCATAACGATTTACAATTATGATTCTTTGTACAACATAATTTAACCAAAGATCCACTTGTATCCATGGAAAGTAAACGATGTTTTTAAATGGGGTTGTTGTAGCTGCAATAAAATAATGATTGTGTGTTTCAAATTTTCTTAAAAACTTTCAAAACATTTATGTTAGATTCTATACAGTCAGTTCTTCAATTACATTCCGGATTTTACTTCTACCATTAAATAGATCAAACACAAGAGGGTGCTGATAAGTTCCTGGTTTTGCCTTGAAATAGTGGTTTTAACTTTTTGGTGAGGTTAGTGACCGAGGATGAAACCTGGCTCCATATTTTTGATCCAGTAACCAAGGAACAATCAAAAGAATGGTGCCACAGCGGGTTCCCACTGCCGAAGAAGTTCCGCACCCGGAAATTTACCAAAAGAGTCACAGCGTCTGTTTTCTGGGACAAAGACGGTATTTTGTTGGTTGACTACCTACACCAGGGTTTACTATAACTGGACAGTATTATGCTAACCTGTCGAGTTGGCAATCACGGAGGCAATCAGGACGAAACGCCGTGGTTGGCTGAAGGACAATGCACCTGCCTACACATCCACTTTGTGGCTGCCCAATTGCACATCCTGGTTTCCAGTTGGCTCACCGTCCACCCTACTCACTTAAACTAGCCCCGTCTGATCATTATCTGATCCAAAATTTAAAGAACTGTTTGAAGGGTCATTGTTTTGAAGACATTTCTGATGTCAAACAAATTTTTAAACGGACTCGAAAAGCTGCAACAACGCTGTATTTCCTTGGGCCACCTTTTGCCTTCAATACTGCGGCGATTCTTTTTGGCATTGTCTCCACGAGATTTGAAAGGTGATTTGAGGAATTTGACACCATGCCTAATGAATAGCACTGTCCAGTTGTGTGAAATTTGTGTGGAACCAGCTGCCTGATGGCTCTTTCAACTTCGTTCCACAAATGCTTAATGAGATTGAGATGCGGTGATTGTGGCGGCCACCTAAGCAAGGTAAATTCTCCCTCATGTTCTTGAAACCACTCTTGCACAATACGAGCACTGTGTCATGCACACTAGCTTGTTGGAAGAAGCCGTCTCCATTGCGATACGCCATCAACATGATAGGATGAATTTGATCAGCATCGATACATATGTATCTTGTGCTATTCAAACGTTGTTACATACGAATTAAAGGGCCGAAATCATGCCTGAAAACTTGCCTGTAACCATAAAACGGCCTTCACCAGCTTGAAGGTTTGTACTTATGCACGTGGGGTCCATGCTTTCATGCCGTTACCGGCAAATTCTCTGCCATGATGCTGGAAACTTGCTGCATCAGACCACATGACTTTTTTCCAATGTTCGACTGTTCAGTCCTTGTGTTCCTGTTCTCTACTGTCTGGGTAATCAACCTGCTTCCCAATTTATAATGGTCTGGCCTACTAGCAACTTCAGCGCGAAATCATAGCTAATATGCCTAAAAACGTCAGATGGTCATAATAATCTGGCCACTCAGTGTATTGAATAAAAGTGTGATTTCGTGCCTGTGTCTCTATTCTTTCTGGGCGAAAGTCAGGAACTTCTCAGCACCCCCTCATATCATCTTTTTCCTAAAATCTCCGGCACGCAAGAAAAACTAAGCTGGCGCATGCGCAAATCAGTCACAGACAGAAAATAGGTATTAGTTCTTGATTTATTTATTTATTTATTTTATTTTTAATTCATAGTAATCCGATACGTCCATCCAGAGCCTGTATGGCCTGAGGCCGACGAGTTGGGTCTCTGGATGGACTTGGATTAACGACTGCTGTATGATGGTCACAGCAATATATACTGAGATATTCTGAGTCACTGATGAGTCGCCCATCCAGTGACTAGCCGTGCCTGATGTTGCTTAACTTCACTGAAGTTGTGTTTCAGTGAAAGCCCACCAGGCCACGGCCTCCCCCCCTGTCAATCCCTTACGGCCGTATTCACCACCTCGGGTTAATCTGAGAGTTAGAGTTAAGGTTAGAATTAAGGCGAGAGATGGTATTTTAACGTTTCTCTATTGGATAACGAGAGTCACGTGCTAAGGTTTAACTCTAGGTTGTCCAACTCGCACTTTAATCCTAGGTGGTGAATACGGCCGTTAGTGCAGCTTATTATTCCTGTCAATCCCTTAGTGCAGCTGTTCTCAATCTTCTCACAAACACGTACCACTGAAAAAACAATTCCCAACTACGTACCACTAAAACAAAATTCACAGCCGCGTCCTACTATAACCAAAATTATTAAAAGATTGTCAACGACCCTTTGGGCGTATCGGATGTCTACACTTCAAGCACCACCATTATACCTCTTGAGTATTACCAGTGGTACGGAGTCTCAAGAGAAACGAATCCACAAGTTTAAAAAAAAAATGCTGACTCAGGCTTATTAACCTTGCGAACCCGAAGCAAATCTGGTTCAGATTGATTAGCTATTGACACCCAAGTTAAGTTAATGTAAGTTAGGTTAAGTTAGATTAGGGTAGTGCAATTGAGGTGAAGTTTAGATTAGGATAATGTAAGTTAGGTAAGTGTAAGTGTCAGACATTCCGCACTTCGAATAACAGCACGTGGAGAAAATAAAAAGAACTACAGCATTAGGTATCGTAACTAGAGATAGCATCAAGTAGAGAACAGAACTGATGTCTACCAATAGTGAAGGGTGTAGCAAGAAGCAAACGCAAGAAGAGAAGTGCTTGCTTCCGCAGAAAAATGCTCTATGGATGGTAGCACATCATGCACACATAACACCGGAGCAAATAAACTCATGGAGGTAACACTTTTTGACATTGCCACCTGGTGCCTTCTGCCTGGAAGTGCCGGGCACTACCCCTTGTTTTTATATCCACCTTTTGTAAGTCTGACGTTTTCATCTGAATCCGCCAGATGTCTTACTGTGCGTCCGCCATTATAACATGCCCACAGCCATGGATGAATGCTCACAGTCTTTTGTATATAATAAATGAGCCACGTTTTTTTTATAATATAACCCTGTATTTTTACTTCACTGAGAAGGGATGTCCTTTGCTTTAAGATATGTAATAAGTTCCTTTTGTGATAATACACTGGCTCAACCACTGATCTCTATTTTCTGTGTATTTGTTGTTATAAAGATCTCTATAAACACTGATCTCTATAACAAAAAATACACATATAGAGATCAGTGGGCTCAACAAATACACATAGAAAATAGTTATATGCCTTTAAGTTCTTATATGCGTTCATTTGTTCATGGTCAAACGCTTTTGATTCAATCAAATAAATGTAAATGTCGAAATATGAAACAGATGGCCACTTCATAAGACACTTTCTGAAGAATTAATTTTTGTTCATAATCACTTATATAAAATCAGCGACGGTGGACGTTGTCACAACAAAGAAAAATTCTAACAATGGGTTATTTCCCGATCATATCAGGTTGTTGCAAAAGTTTCTTCCGGTTCTAGAACCCGTGCCCAAGAAGGGCTCATTTTCCGAGGTGGGTGTTCATATGTTTTCAAACAAAATATTGCATTCGATTCCTGAACATCTTTGCTATATTACATCCAAGAATCAACTTTCTGACTATACATCTGTGAGTGCCATCAACGGTCTGAAATGGATCTTTCACGCGAGCATATTCGAGGAATAATCTTCTACGAGAATTCTGGAAAGATCAGTGCTGCGCAATGTCACCGAAATATTTGCCAACGTTTAGGTGATGGCACTGTTAGTTTACGTACAATAGAAGAACGCGGAGATAGCACTCTTCAAGATGCACCTCATCTGGTCGGCCAATCATGATTTCAGATGGTGATCTACGCCAAGCAATTGATGAAGATCACAATATAACAACGAGGGAACTCGCAGAACAGTTCAAGGTTCACTTTTCAACCATTGCCCGGCATCTGCATGAGCTGAATCTGTCATTCAATAAAATGAGGTTTTTGTGTTGGAATTAAAAATCCGGAAAAAACTTCTGCAACAACCAGATACAAACGGGTGGGTTCGCTTCTAGTCTGAAATATAATTATATACAGGTTTTAAAGTAAGCAAATAAAGACATTTTTACAAATGCTATCTAATTTGTTTTGCCGTCATTTAATCGCTTTAAATAGACTAAAGAATGCAATCGCAACTCGACATAAACATGTAACTCATGTTCATCACTTACCATTAAATATTATCGGCCTCGGTGACTCAGTGGTTGTGTGATCGCCTCTGATGCCCGAGTACGCGGGTTCGATCCCGGCCAAGGACGGCGAGGATTTTTCAGGGGGAAATCCTGAGATCACGCAATTACTTCGGAAGGGAAGTCAAGCCGTTGGTATCGTGTAGTCGTTTGACGTCCTGGTTTGACCGTAGTAGTTGAAAGGGACGTTAATACCAACCAAATCAACCAACCACTAATAATAAATATTAAAATTAAAACAGGAATGTTGTATACAATATCCGATTTTTAGATATCTTTAACGATGCGACATTATAGGCAGTAATGCTAAAAATTTAAAGGTAAACTCGACACCCAAAACAATAAAATGAAAGATGAAAGTCTCCAATAAAAATGTAGCATGTATAAAAATTTTCAATTCGTACTCAAAATTGATAAAATTGATATAGGTCGCACTATTAAAAACACCATAAAATAAATCATTATTTAAAAAAAATTTTTTTTTCCAAAACCATTTCCAAAAAAGTACTTCAAAACCGGACGCCCTACTTCCAAAATACCCTAAAGCGGGTCATTTCTGCTCATGAAATAAGGTATTAAAAGGAGAAAATAAATATTGAATGAAAGAGAACCATTTAATATCCTATTAATAGCAAATTCATAAATTTTTAATGAAATATTAAATGTTAAATTACTTCAAGACCATCTTAGATAAAGAATATTAAAAAGCTTTCATTTTCCCCTTCCCCTGCGATAGACACTGGCGCCATGGTTCGGCAAATGTTACGTCACAAGTTGCCGAGAAGTGCGAAGGAGTTTCGAATTCGTGATGTCACACATTGGACGCTATCGGTTAGTTGTCAGTTGGGCATCGCAATGGACTATGAATGAATATGAAACAAGACCGGTAGTGACGACTGCGATTTTGATAACAGTGACAGCAATATATAAGGGCCGTTAGCAGAATTAAATGCTACTGCAACTTCTGCGATATACAGCCCTATGCATTAAACCGTGAAACGGGATCTTCTGCTTGCTGCGTCGGCGTGTGCACATTAGGGCGGCGTGTGCCTTACACAGCAGATAGGCTTACTTCCTCATTCTTTCAGCGTTTAACGAGTGCTGTTGCGGTCGTTGTTCTTGAAGAGCGCCAGGCCCGTTTAGAGTTGGAAAAGCGTCTAGTTCCACCTTATAGGTGATCTAGTTTTAGCGAATTTCTTGTTTGAATTGATACTGAATTTAAAACGGCAGATGCGTAGACAAAGCAAGACGCTTCAAAATGAGCACACGATGCTGTTTGGAGTTGGATACCAGTTCCCTTGCTGTCAAAAACTAATCCACTGTTTTTTAATCGATTCTGATTCTGGAAATCCATGAAACGTGAAATTTCTATCCGACTGTCTATTTACACATCCAAACAGAGAACAAATTGAAGGCATTCCGACATAAAAAAAAAGGTTAGCAAAATCTTACGATATGTAGAATCGTTCTAAGCGACTAGAATCTCGTCGACAAAATTCCCAGAGGTTCTCGCCGCAGGAAATTACAGCTTGTTCCGCTGTGTTCTGTGGAGAAGGAATGGAAGATCCCAGGAAAATTTTCAATTTTCCGAGGCATTTTTCTTAATAAAATATTAGGAAAAAAATCGAAAAATTTTGAATGATATATACTCTATCAACCTGGATTAATGTTGTGATGCAAAAAAAATAAAGTCGATTTTTTCCGTGGAGTTTACCTTTAAGAGTGGATGAGAAGAATCAGCTACGCTCAGAGGCATGTTGTAATGGCGGACGCATTCGAAACTTAAATATGGCCGCGCCCATGAAATTGAAAGTAACAAGGTGGATATAGTATTAAAGTAATTTCATACATACGAAAGCTTTAAAATACCGTAATTACTAAAATTAGGGTGGGGGGGTTCTAGAAATTAAGGCGTCGACTACTATGGTCATTTTGCGCCTTTTACAAGTTATATCTGTACGCAGCCCGGGACAAACACAAACATCCATACCCACGGCGGGATTCAAACCCACAGCCACGCGGACTCAAGAACTAGAAAGCCTACGCGTTATTAGCCCTCTCGGCCACCTGGCCGGCCTAAAAGTAGACAATCTACAGATGATAATGATGAAAATGGAAATTAATAAAAAATATAATAGAAAAAAATTAAAACTGATTTTCATATTACAAATAAATAACCTATTTTTCTAATTTATTTGTTCATAAATTTATTCCTTTCCCTTGCCGTTATAATAAATTAAAAATACAGTGTGTCTCTTAATTTAACGGACACCTGTGAATATTAAGAAAAGTGATAAAAATGTTTTGCAAGATGTTTTTTCTTTTCATTTACTCTTACTTTGGAACAAATGCAATATCAAAATGCTCCGCTGTGTTAATTTTAGTCAAAAAATAACAATATATTAAAAAAAAGCAAAAATGTATAAAAAAACATGTCTCTTATTTTAATGGACAATGTTGCCTTTTTTGTTAAAACAAAGTTTTTAATAATTGATTGAACCATCTTTTGCTTGAATAAGTTTGAATACTCTTTCTTTCATAGAAATTATTAATTTATGAATAATGTTAGGGTCAATTTCATACCAAGAATTCATGATTGCTGTTTTCAAAGATGATACATCATTAAACTGCCGCCCATCGTTGTATACATTGCGAACAAGAATTCCTCACAAGTTTTCAATAGGGTTAAGGTCGGGACTTCTAGATGGCCATGACATAACATCAATATTCTTTGATTTTAGCCTTGATTGAGTGGCACGAGAACTATGACACGGTGTATTATCTTGCTGCAAGATCCACTGTTCTCCACATAGAACGTGTCCATAAGGCACTGCATATTCATTTAATAAATCTTGATATTTTTCAGAATTTAAACGACCAGAAACAAATGCAACTGGCGTCGTACCATTAAATGAGAACCCTCCCTATACCATCACTGATCCTCTACCTTGCACTCTTGATGAAAACACTGCTTTGTCCTTTCGTAAATCATGCCAGTAGGAGTTCAAACCATCAGGTCCATCTAGGTTGAATTTTTTCTCATCGGTAAACATAACACTGAGCCACTCGTCGTCCCAAGTCATGTGCTTTTTCACCCACATCAAACGTTGCTCCTTGTGCTGCTGTGTCAGTGGAGGTTTACGACATTTTTTCGTGTATGCCAAATGAGAAGAACTTGACAAAATTTTCCAGACAGTGTTTCTCTTAACAGGCAATTTTAAATCAGCTAAAATCTTTGAAGCCGAATGTCCTGTTGCTGCAGCTTCGTTTATGATGTGTCTCTTATCGCGTTCTGTCAGTTTTGGTTTGGGTCCACGCTTTTTCTTGCTTCTTTTTTCATTCCCGTTTTTGAGGAATAAACCTATAG
The DNA here is from genome assembly GCA_023313115.1 of Rhysida immarginata. Taxonomy (NCBI): domain Eukaryota; kingdom Metazoa; phylum Arthropoda; class Chilopoda; order Scolopendromorpha; family Scolopendridae; genus Rhysida; species Rhysida immarginata. The sequence goes on from JAHWFO010065751.1 coordinate 540,038, forward strand.
TGCTAGCAGGCTTTTGAAGTTGCTTGGCAATTTGTCGAATTGAGCCTCCATCATCTCTAAGTTGCTGAATTCTTCCTTTCTCAAAATCAGTTAGCTTTTTGCGAGTAGCCATGATTAATGAGCAAACTAAAATAGTTCCTTAGACCAAAAAAAATATCTTTTGAGTCATACCAACTGTTGCATATCATTTATCATTGCTTGGAAAATGTCCATACCCCCCTACAGCCAACAAATGTGATTATCCATTAAAATAAGAGACACGTTTTTTTATACATTTTTGCTTTTTTTTTAATATATTGTTATTTTTTGACTAAAATTAACACAGCAGAGCATTTTGACATTGCATTTGTTCCAAAGTAAGAGTAAATGAAAAGAAAAAACATCTTGCAAAACATTTTTATCGCTTTTCTTAATATTCACAGGTGTCCACTAAATTAAGAGACACACTGTATTTTTATTTATACAACTAAAATGAATTTATAGTTTCATTCTATATTCTAATGGATTTACCGAAGAAATGTTAATAAAATGCCGTTTTTATTTAAACTGAAGTAGACTGTCACGATCTTTTAATATGCCGGGTAAAGATGAAATGCGAAGACCTTTACCCACCCAGAGATTGGCATAGATGGTCTACAGAGAAAGGAGGAGGTGATCGTCGTAGATTTTAATTGATTTGACGTTTAATAACGTGAAGAATAAAATTGTATTTTACAAATGCAATTAAATTTTTAATGAGGTGAGAAATACACTCTGTGGCTTCTATCCCTATTACGGGGCTTTACAAAAATTTGCTACTCGTCGAAACAGGCTGCACTTGAACTCCATCCATGTAATGCTATTTCCGTTCCGAACGAGATGAGTAGATCGACTTGTCACCACTAATCCAGAGCACGGTGACCCGGTCGGGTTTGGGAGCGTGGAAATCGGCACTCTTAATGGGAGAAAAAAGAATAAGTATCAAATATTCACAAAATATGGAGGAAGGAGCTAGCTAAACTCCATACGACGAAAGCAATCGTTTATGAATACTTCGCCAAGTCCTAGCTGCAATGAGCGAAATCTTATTAAAGTTATTGTGCTCGAATTCTATACGTTTGATACTTAATGAGCTTAATTAGAAACTTAACAGGTAGGTATTAGCTCACCCAGCAACGCGTCTGTAGAAGCCAAGCGCGACTCGCAGTGAGAGCTCTCCGCGTGGTCGCTACTTGCTAAATTTGATGCACGGGGTTTCACCACTTGGCCTGCTTCCCGCCTGGGTTTGAAAAGGAAAGTCTCCTTGGAAGAGCACTGGTCGCACTTGGGGAGGGGTCCTAGCTCTTGGGGCAATTTGTTGGCTGTCCTCTCATCCTTCCTGGTGGCTAGCTGAAGATTCGTCCGAATCAAAAGGTCTAGGAAACTACTTCGGTCTTACTATTCACCGGATTATGTATGCTACAGGCTTCCACAAATGATTCGCTCGTCGAGGGGTCCAATTCGGTGCGTCTTGACTTCGAGCCAGGCAGTGGATCGGAACTTGCCTTGTAAATATACGGAACAGAGGCACAACAATTTAAATTCGAAAACTGTATTTCTGAATCACTCACCTGTATAACCGAAGTCCATCCTATCTACCGATCATTCCTCCTTCGATCGTCTTTGTTACTATCGTCCGTGGGGCCACTGACAATTCTTTGATTTATTTGAGAATTTGTCTTACTCCTTCGAGGGCACTTGTTGTCCGTCGATTTCCGAGTCCTTTGATCATACTAGCATCAGTTTCCCCTCGATGCACTAGCCTTCGAAACTCTGTTTTCCGCATTCATTAACAGCCTCCAGTTCATCGAATGAGTCCGTTCTTCGAGCGCCTTTTCGTATTAAGTTTCCGGCACTACGATCGCGTTGGTTCTTTCGAGATTCATATGGGCATCGGAACCCCTGTCGTGGCCGTGGCGAAAGTCGTCGTCCTCGTCCGTTATCGCTCATTCGATTCAGGCTTCGATTCTTCAAAGTCGGTCTCGATTTGCTGTTGGAGCTAGGGCTTGATATTGTTTGCCCCAGCGAACGCCCTAAAATGGAACTTTAAGAACGGGGTGCTCAGGCGCACATACCTTAAGAATCGAGCAGCCCCTCAATTAAGGGCTGTGTCACTTAATTAAACGCCTCCGACACAGACATCTATCTACAGAGTGATGTGTCGTCGTGAGTCGCGTTTTTTTTATTATATTTTTATCATCAGCACATGTTTATTTAACACTTTCCAAATAAGAAATAATTCTGCCTTTAATAAAAATGGGGTTTAAATGAGTTAAGTAAATATATAAAATAAAACACAAATTATTAAAAATAGTAATAGTAATTAGTAATAGTAATAGTATTTTTCATCATTAAATTATTAAAATAAATATAATAAATATTATTATATAAACAAATATAATAAATTCAATAAAAACTATAAATAAATTAAAATGAATATCTAAATATATAAAGTGCTTCGTCAGTCTGTCATATCACGCAAATCCTGGCTTTTCATTGGCAAATGAAGCGGGTGACGCGAGTGACGCAACAAAAGTAAATAACGCAACAAAGTAAATGACGCAACTATTATAAATCTCCTTTCTTTTTAACAATAATATAACACAGTGTTAATTAAAATTAATTCACCTGCTTTATCATGCAATGTCGTTAAAATTAAACTGCTTTATCACGCAATTTCGTTAAAATTTTCAAAGTTTCAAATTCGGAGTTTTCATTGGCTGTTCAGACCAGTCATCTACTTCAATTCTACGTGTGGGAGATTCGAAAAATAGCTCAATAATTGTTTGATGCATGTAATAACTACGGGTATTGGAAACATCTGAACAACGGGAGTTTCGAATAGAGCAAAAGGGTATAAGAGCTTCTACCTCTAGGGCAAGAAAGACTTGGGTCTAACGTAGCCAGTGATGCTCCCCGGTGGTGAAGATGGATATCCTTTTAATCTGAGGCAGGACAACAAGAGGGTGACGCCGGGTTATCAGGCAAAGTGTGCAATTTAAGTATGATCATTAGGAATGATGTTTTCATCCCAAATCAATTGAAACAAAATTGAATTTGTAGCAATACAGAGAATTCCTGTTGTTCTGACTTTTCTTAGAATTGAGAGTTTTCAGACGTTAAAATTTTCTTGAAAAATCTTTAAAAATAGTCAGTAACTGGAGATAATGGAGAGTTGGCAGACTATTCAGAAAGATTGAAAGGTAACAGAGGAAGCAGTCCCTTCGTTCGGGCGACATTTGACGACATAACCGATGACAAAGCATACATGAAGGCAACTCTTCAAATTAACAAGCATACTGAATTACTGAAAACTAATTTATTATTTAGCATCTTGAAGTTGTTCTGTTTAACTTACAACTGTAATTATCCCGAGCAACAACGGGTGCCTCTGCTAGTAATTTATAAAAATGAATAAACTGAAAATAAAATAAGATAATTTAAGAAATGCTAAAAGTCTTTACAATCATACAATCTACTAAAAAGCATGTAAATAGTAAAGTTAATTTATATGTATAGTTAAGATTTTTGTTCCCAGACGGCACATTTTTTAACCATGGCAACTCCATTAATGTTGTTGTCTCTTTGCCAGCCAAGACGGCGAAGCTATTCCTTCTTCCCTCATATTTCATTGTTAATTTATATATTTTAGTCCCATTAAATAAAAGAGAAGATGAACATCACTGCATGATTATTTCTTCTGCATATTGAAAATCACAACATGGTATGGGCCCAGACTACGCATTCGTTATTCCTTTTGAAGAAAGAAAGGCATGACTTTATGGTTCCCCCTTCACCGGAAGCCCAGGTGACTGTTAGATTCTTCCTTAGATTTGTTGTGAAAGGGAAAAAATTTGCCACTTTATTTTTATGAAAAAAAATAAAAGAATTTGCTTTTTAAGCGCTCCGTTCTAAAGTTAGGTTTAAAAAAAAATTGTTTTTTCTTTGATGGGTGCAGTTTTTTTTTATGAACAGATTGCACCGTCAGTGCGGCTGAGGACTTGGATGGGTAGGGGGGGGGATGCAGAAAAACAAAATTGTGAAGGGAACATGGGGCAGTTGGAAATCGTCATCTGCCTCAAAACGTAGGCGCAACACTGAAAAGGCTAGAAAAACCACTATGGTTGTCTCGGGTGATTAATAAAACCGCGAAAAATTATCCCCCTGTGATTGGTCGGGGGATAATTATCCCTTGCCTGTAACTAAACAGGTTAGGGTATGTATGTATCCGGTTAGAATAGGTTAGGTTAGTTCAAATGGCGAAAAACCAATGTCGTTGCCGCGAGTGATTAAAATAAACGCGAGCCATTAGCCAACTGTGATTGTGAGGGGAATAATCGGGTTAGGTTAAATGGCTAAAAGCCACCAGTGATTTAAAAAATACGCTAACCATTAGCTACTTGTGATTGGCCAGGAGGAAATAATCCACTCCCTGTAACGAAACAGTTGGGTTGGTTTGGTTTGTTTGGTATTAACGTCCTTTCAACTGCTATGGTCATTTCAGGACGGCGTTATAGGGGCCGCAAATTTTGCCTCGCAAGGGTTCTTTAACGTGCAGCCGGCAAACGACTACACGGGACCAACGGCTTTACTTCCCTTCCGAAGGAAGTGCGTGATCTCAGGATTTCCCCCTGAAAAATCCTCGTCGTCCTCGGCCGGGATCGAACCCGCGTACTCGGGCATCAGAGGCGATCACGCAACCTGCTGAGCCACCGAGGCCGATGAAACAGTTGGGTATGTGCATATTAGTTAGGCTAGGTTAGCTCAAATGACCACTACCAGCACGGTTAATTTCTACTACCTGACGAAAATCGCAAAGGCAAAAATTCCACACAATCAAAACGTAAAATTTCACAATCCCAAAAAACGATTTAGTCCTGCCATGCTTCAGTCCGAGTGTTGTTGACACCTCCCTGCAGGCAACCATCAGGGGGTTTGTATGTCTCTAGGTCATGTGAGAGCTCTCGGAAACAGTGATTTAACGCCCACAGATAGTAGAAAACGCAAAACGAACAGCTTGCGATTTTGGTTATTGGCCAATGCACTATGGTTGACACCCTTTGATTAAAAAAAAACTGTGAACCATTAGCAAGTGTGATTGGTCAGGGGGAAATTATTTGGGATATGTATATATTCTGTTCGCCCTGGAAGGGATGTCGTAGGCCTTATGTGCTCTTGCTCATCGTAGTGATGACCTCTGATCGTTTTGCGGGTCTTGATTTGACCTGCTGCACAAAAACCTGCTGCGGGCGTGTGGCCTGTGAATGATAATAAATTAATTTAGCATGGAAAATGCTTAAATTCGGGGCATTATCTGAGGGTTGTACATCTCTGGCTCCTTTATATCGATTGCTTTTTAGTGGCCGATGTGTGTCTATAATTTAAGTTTTGTTGAAAGCTGCGTACGCCTTCTTGTGGAGTTTTATTGTTGATATGTTCTTATGGTGTGTAAATTCCGTTTCATACCAACGAGTTGATAGCTCAGTTGGTAAAGACGCTGGCTTCCTAAACAAGACACCTGACAATTCCAGGATGGATTCTCACCACCACAGAAAAAATTGTGAAAGAAAAACAGGTAACTGAACATTAGTAAGTTAGTGTTAGAGTTTGCAGGCAGTTCCCTTGGAGGTAAAGGAGGTAAAGTTCCCTTTTAGGCCGCCAAAACAACCAAGCTCCTGTTTTTTCTCAGTCCCCTTCAAAACTCGTCGCCCACTTTTAGAATCTTCTCTATAGATGGAGATACTGTACAGTGCTTTGGTGATTCTGACTTCCAGTGAAAGGGGGGGGGGGTGCATAAGTCTGACGACCTCAAAACTAACCATGTAAAAACAGGCACCACCTCAAAGGCTGCGTGGAACAACTTGCATGAAGTCTCTCAGCCTTGTGTTTCAAACAGGAAAATTAACCTTATGAAAGGTGTATTATATTTAAAGTTGAAACAAGAGGAAGATATGCAGGAATAACTGAACAAATTCTTTGAAATAGTACAATGCCGATCACGAAATATTCCTCACCTCACTTGCACGGAGAGAATGATCGATTAACTCATCCTGTTATATTTCTCTAATAGCTAAAGCTCTGATGTTTCTAGAAACAGATTAATCTATTTTTGAGATAGGGAGAAGGTACTACTACGAAAAGTCGGAGCCACTTTGTAAATGGGTGTGTTTCGTGAATATTCTAGTGATTATAAACTTTCTTCAATGAGGTTGCAACATAAAATTAATTTCGAAATTAATACACCTTGAAATATATTGTAAAAATAACAGTAAGTTAAAAATATCATTTGGAAAATGATAGTTTTAAATACGCATGCCGAATAAAGGAAAGACACTGTCACTCATTTTAACCAAGAAGTGTTTGTTTGTATGCTGGCGCCTTACTTTGTGGGACGTGGACAATTTGAAACTCTCTACTACCTTATGAATTAAATTTCTTACAGTTCTATATGAAACGGAAAAAAGTGAATACTGTAAATTGGGGTTACTTGAACCCAAATAACAAGCATTTATAAACAATTCTTCCTATTGATAGACTTAGTAACACTAATTCTGCTGTTAACTTAATTTATATTAAATTTGTGACATTTTCTTTTAACTTATATGTTTATTGACTCAATATTTTAACTTAGTATATATGTAATAAATTATGGAAATTTGGGTTCAAGTAAACTCTGGCTGGGGTAACTTGAACCCACGCTACCTTTGCAATGGATTAAGCAATTATAATGGACAGTGGGTTCATGTTCGACCTACGTTTTGGAGATGAAACACTTACCAGACATTTTAGTTGAAAATTTTTTTATTTTTAATCATTTATCTTGAAAATAACATCATAAATTCGTTAAATTCTAAAAGTGTGACGCATTAGCTAGTGGTGCTATCAATTAGAAAAATCTATCAGCAGACCAATACATTCAAAACTGCAGACTCGAAACGTCTTTGAAATTTTTTTTGATTTGGGTCCAAGTAGACCACCAGGGTTCAAGTAACCCCACTTTACGGTACGCTATATAAAACTTGACTTTAAAATCCTTATCCTTTCGCTTGGATACAGAAGCTATTGCTTTCCAAATCTTACAACGCGGACAACTGAACAAGTTCTAGGATTGAGCAATCAATCAACATTTCCGATAGCGCAATATTGAGGTGGGGAATATTTCGTGAAGTGGATTTAAAGATTCCTGATGAGTTGCTGTCACTTCTTTTGTTGTGTGGTTTACCAGATGAATATGAAAATTTCGTCATTGCAATTGAATCCGGAGATGAACTTTAATAAAAACAAATTGAAAATTTAAAATAAAATAGTAAGTAGAAAACCACAATAATCAAATGGCCCTTGACACAATGAAACAAGGCAAAAGACAACAGATGGAAAAGCTAGGCTTCGACCGAAGAGTAAATCTTACTAGGATGAATGCTATCCACAATTTCGGGTTGGCGCGTTTCACTTGATGACCACCAGTTGGCGCCAGTGGTCGCCGGCATTAAGCAGCTGCGATTTCGGCGAACGATCGCAGCTTTTGTTACTAAAATGCCTTTCACATCAAGTACAGGCAGAATCTGCGCTGTGTTTAACTGCTAAATAACATTGTATAAATGAAAAAGTACCTGTTATGTTCATGAAGGTGTGAAACATGAGTTTTGCCCATGTTTACAACCTTTCAAATTGCATTATTTTCCGAAATTACAATCACAATTACAAATACTATCATGTTGATCATTTTAGTAACAGTGTATCTTGCCAGCCTGGAATTGTTGTGTCTTGTCTATGCTGACATGTGCCTCCTTTTATTTGCTTTTCCTCATGAAAGTGAATGTTATTATGGTAATTTTAGGTAATCTTTTGATTTGCATGTTGAACATTCAAATGCCTTTATGAAATGCATAGGGAGTTAACTAATAAATTCAACATGTAATTGTTGGTGATCCGTTCATCGGATTTTGGATTTTTTTTGTTTTGTTCGGAATTACATGCTGAACAAGTCTTCAATTGGATCCTTTGTGTATCTGTTACGGTTTTTAAGATAGGATTTGAATGTCTCCGAATTTGCATATTTGGGATGATGAAAAGTGCAACATGGGATAGGTCACCCACAACTTCCTATTCATTGAATTCATCAAAATTGACATATCTGCTTCGGTTACGAAAATAAAAGGGGGGACTACTCATTTTTATATCCACCCCGTATAATAATATAATAATAATAATTTATTAAAAATAATTAATTTGTTACCTTCCTCAAATGAAATATAATATGCAAAAAATTATAAAAATATGTTTTTAATATTAATATTACTTTCATTTTATGTGTTCACCCCTTTTTAAATAAATAAATAAATAAATAATAAATAAATAAATAAATAAATATATAATTTGTTCAAGAACATGTTTAAAAAAATTAAATTAAATTAAATTAAATTGGGAAAGTAGCAGGATTCGAACCCGGGGCTTTTAGCATTGTAATTTAGCGACTTACGGACATGACCGCATTGACTATTGAATATCAACTGTCCGAATTTGTAAATATACATCAATAGCCTACATAACTAACTTTTAATAATTATATCTCGTAAACTAATGCCCATTAGCATGAGTTACTATGCCATATAATAGCGGGAGGGGTGCATAACAAAATTAAATTTTATTTAAACCCAACCTTATCACCCCCCCCCCCCCCCCCCCCCCCTTGTAAGAACACAAAAATTTTTATTGAGGTGATGAATAAAAATTTCTTCCACTTTTCCACTGCTGAAATAATTGTAGGCTTCCAAACTTTTAAAATTTAGCATTTCATTTTCATCATGAGATTTCCTGTGTATTAAATAATCAAATATATAGTTGGAACCCCAATGGGGGGCGTTTTTTCATATCATTACCCCATGTTGTAATAGAAAAAGGATGAGGGAATTTTGCACAATCTAAAAGCAGTTTTAAAACATATTTATTAAACTAAAGAACAGAAATGTAAATAAATGTCAATTTGAATACATAAAATTACAATTAAAATATTTCAAAAAAAACAAAAAAAATTGTTCTCAAACCAAGAGATTTTAATGAAAGTTTTATTACAGTCATTTTACACATCACATTTGTCAGAAATATGATGTGATCATTCGCAATCATCTGTTTTTTTATTAAATTTATTTATTAGAAAATGCATTGAATTTATCACTATTTTTCAGAAAGTAGTGCACATTTGTTTTTTTGAAAATAATTTCAAGTATCATCTGTGATAAATATTTAACGATTTTAATCTCCTTCCTGGCCATGCTTTTCAGTAGGCAAACCCGAGGTTTTCGCAGCTGCTTAATGGCGAAATGCAGTGGCGCCATCATCCGGATAAATGCATGAAGCTATGCCCGAAATTGTGGATTATTGCAGGACCATAGAATAGCACAATGCAAGAAAAAGAAACGAGATGAAACGTAATTGCTATGTCAGAAATGTCATTAACTACTACTACGATAATGAGAAAAAATCATACCAAAAAACTCAACTTCAACTATTCAGAATGGTCCGTCGATAGTGGAGCAGCTAAACATATGTGCGGTAATACATCCCTATTTTTAACCTACAAGAAGACAAAGAATGTATGCGTAAGCTAGCAACGAAGCAGCAGACTTTCTCAATCGCAACAGGAGATATAATTTTACTTACCTCAACAAACGAAGGAATGCATCGTATCCATTTTAAAAACGTATTGTCAATCTTATTTTTGTCAATAAAGTCACAGAAAGTGGATCTCATGTATACTTTAACGATGACGAAGTACAAGTTATAGAAGATAATGCAATATAGTACAGTTCATTCCAAAAGCGTTTCTTCTTCTTCTTCTTCTTCTTACACAGCCTTCATCCCTCTTTAGTAACGGGGACTAGCTGATTTGTATAGAGAGGTTAGGCAATCAGTAAGATGCCACTAACAAACAGTCAAACGCTAATTAAAGGGCCAATTATTCTTCCAAATAAACCAGTTCCTTTCAGATAGCAAATAAGAAGTCGCATTATAACTCGTTTGAGACTATTTTTCATAAACGTTGAAAGAAGAATATTTCCCAATGACGCTTCAACACCGTGTCTTCCAAGGCTACCCACAAATAGATCTCTTTTCTCCCGATAGATGGGGCAATCAAGAATAACGTGCTTCACAGTCTCTTCCTCACCGCACCGACACTTATTTGTTTGAACTATATTTATTTTGTGAAGAAAGCTATATAGAGGCACGTGACCACTTCTTAATCTAAAAAGTATCGTTCTTTGAATTGAAGACAACCAGCTAGGGGCAAGCAGCTTTGCACTAACAATGTTAGGGAATAATGCCTTATAGTGAGCACCTCTGGTTTCCGTGGCCCAGCTCTCATTCCATAGCTTTAAGACACACTTTCGTGTAAGTTTTGCAAGAACTTTGGAGTCATTACAGGTAGAAATAAAAGGTTTTATCCCCACCCTACCCCGGTAAGCTAATTTATCTGCCATTTCATTCCCTCTAATTCCTCTGTGACCAGGGACCCATATAAATTGGACACAGTAACCACTCGAGTAAAGATAATAAATGAGCTCTATAACGTAACCCAGCACTTCTCTAAAGAACCACCTGTCACTAAACAAGGCGTTGCAAATAGAAGCAATCCCACTCTTAGAGTCCGATAGTATCAAATATTTACCAACAGGGGCCGACGAAATCAATACTAAAGACTTATAAATGGCTATAAGCTCCAGCTGATAGGAACTGACAGCCGGGAAAACCTTCATTGAGATTATACTCTGATTCCTCCAATACCTCCACAATCACTAGAAGGAGATAACGAAGCATCCGAATAGCTTTTCTGGAAGTCCGAAAAACACTCCCTTAAATAGTCGTTAAATTGAGCATTGCTAATTTCATTTACCGGAGATGAAATAAGCCAGTCTGGGAGAACATTAATAGCATCAATAGTATCATTAGTCCATTTATGTTTGATTATTTTAAATTCACCTATCCTTAGATGGCCGCAACCAAATTTCCTCAGTAAATGAGAAGCGAGGTTACGTAGACGTGTCGATTTTAACGTAGACAAACAACAGTCTACGAAGGAATCCCCTTCTGCTGATCTATAAGAAGATTGACAGAGCGAGAACAATTGGTTAATTACACTTATTTCCCATCTAAGAGAGGGCGGTAGAAGACCTGCCTCGATATAAAGTAAAGGGCACGGAGACGATCTGGTGGCACGGAGGCACCCTCTTAGTAATTTCCTTTCCTCAATCTCTAATGGGGACACACTAGAACATGAGGCAATCAAGAGGAATAACGCCGAAAGATCTATTGTTCTGATAATTGAACTGGTTAGGGTAACAACTTCACCCCAGGGGGGACCCCACTTCGCTTTTTTAACCAAATTAAGGCGAGCAAAGCCTTTCATAATATTACCCCTCAGCATTGCAACGTGCTTCTTCCAATTCAACCTGTTATCTATAGTAATCCCAAGAAATTTATGTACATTCCTATAAGGAAGTCTGGTTCCCTGTAGAAAAACGTTAAGCAAGGGGGGACGCCCACCTTTAACTATGCTCATTACTACTGATTTATCCGGGGAGAAAGAGATGCAATTATTTTTGCTCCATATCTCAAGGTGATCACATACCTCTTGCAGAGTTTCCCGAACTTCTGGCACAGATTTGCTAGCAAACTAAAAAGCAATGTCATCAGCAAAGATGCTTCTACCTACACTATATGATCACAAATATCCGGACACATGCACGTTTGCGCTCTAGCCACGATTTCATGGAAATCAATAGGGCATTGCACATCCCTTTGCCCGAATCACAGCTTCCACCCTTCGGGGAAGACTTTCCACCAAATGTTTGGTAGGTACTTTCCGGAATGTTCCTCCATTCCTCCCGAAGAGCGAGAATCAGTTCAGGTACAGAAGTTGGCCGATGTGAGCTGGCCCGCAAGCGTCTTTCCAATTCATCCCACAGACTCTCTATAGGATTGAGGTCGGGACTTTGTGCCGGCCAACCCATTTCTTCGACCCCTGAGTCCGCAAACCACTGTTGTACACGCCTCGCTTTTTGGCACGGAGCATTGTCGTGTTGGTAGAGAAATGGCCCGTTTCCGAAAAATTGCCACAACGTTGGAAGTGCACAGTTGTCCAAAACATTCAGATAACGGTCGGAGTTCATGATTCCTTGCACAGGAACGAGCTGGCCCAGTCCGTACCATGAAAATGAGCCCCACACCATGACTCCTCCTCCTCCGAACTTTACTGTGGGCTCTGTGCACTCAGGTAAGAAGCGTTCTCCAGGTATGCGCCAAACCCAAACTCGTCCATCGGATTGCCAGAGTGTGTAGCGAGATTCGTCTGTCCACATTACACGTTTCCATTGGTCCATTGTCCAGTTTCTGTGGGCTTTGCACCACTCCAGACGTCGCTTGGCGTTGACCCTGCTGATGTGGGGCTTGTGGGCAGCAGCACGGCCATGGAATCCCATCGTGTGCAGTTCCCGACGAATTGTCATGGTACTGGCATCATTTGCAGAGGCGTTTCGAAACTCTGTGGCAATTTTTTCCGCCGAGGACTTCCGGTGGCTGCGGGTGACACGACGAAGCACTCGACGGTCTCTGTCCGTTAGTTTCTTGGGTCTACCGGTTCGTTGTTGAACTGTTGTTGATCCCCGGGTCTTCCATTTCATAATGACATTGCCTACTGTTGACTTGGGTATCTGAAGAAGGCTGGAAATGTCACGCACGGACTTGCCGCATAGGTGACATCCAACGATGGTTCCACGTTGGAACTCACTGAGCTCTGCCGAACGACCCATTCTTGCCAATGTCCAAGCAGAGTTGTATCTGAAGGTGTGGGAAGCTATTTAAATGATGTGCAAGTTATTATCATGTGACATTGGGCCAATCGATGATCTGTGAGGGGTGTCCGGATATTTTTGATCATATAGTGTATGTTCAGCGGAAGTGACGAAAAAATGTCACTTGTAAAAATGTTAAAAAGAGTAGGACTTAAAATCGACCCCTGGGGAAGTCCTTTTCTCATGACTGCCCAAGAGGAACCACCCGGGTACCGTATCCCAACTTGTCTATTCTTAAGAAAAACGTTTATCCAAGTTCCCAGTCTCTTTGGAACTCGTATATCAATTAATTTATTCGAGAGTATTTCATGAGATACTGAATCAAAGGCCTTATTTATGTCCAAAAAAACAATTCCGATACATTCATTTTTCTCTTTTGCAAGAAGAATATCGTCCACTAAACGAATGACAGAAAAAATTTGATTTCGTCCCTACCGAAAACCTAGACAAAACTCCGAAAGTAACTGATTGGATTCCAGGTAATGTTGTAATCTGTTATTCACTAAACGTTCCATTACTTTGATCATACATGATGTCAAAGCTATTGGTCTGTAACTAGA
>JAHWFO010065751.1:553663-602946 GCA_023313115.1 Rhysida immarginata
TCTTTTGCAAGAAGAATATCGTCCACTAAACGAATGACAGAAAAAATTTGATTTCGTCCCTACCGAAAACCTAGACAAAACTCCGAAAGTAACTGATTGGATTCCAGGTAATGTTGTAATCTGTTATTCACTAAACGTTCCATTACTTTGATCATACATGATGTCAAAGCTATTGGTCTGTAACTAGATGACAACGAGGGTGGCTTATTTGGCTTAAGAACCGGATGAATCAGAGATCTTTTCCATTTACCTGGTATAATTCCTGTCTCCCAGGAAGAGTTGAAGGCAACCAACAAACAATTAAGCTGGTGCAAACTAAGTTTCCTAATAGTGTGATTTAAAAGTCCATCAGGACCCGGCGCAGTTCGCTTTTTTCTGATGGCTGCTAATAAAGCAGGGATAGTAAAGGGTAACTCCCATTGAGTGATGGCAGATGACGACTCAAAGTCTGCCAGAAAATGTTTTGGCCATGTCTGAATTTTCGGAAAGGAGGAGTCCACAACGTAATGTAGAATAGCTTCAGCGGAGGCTTTAGGATCCATAAAGGAGCCTTTACCATCATCAATCAACGGAACTGAAGAAGGGAGGCGTTTTTGAAAAATTTTCAAGATCTTCCAAATATTTCCCGGCTCATTTCTCTGTATGAGCGCTTTCCAGAAATTCCTTCTATACTTCTTTAGTGTCTTTTTACATACAGCCTTCATCCTTTTAGATTTTACCCAGCACTCCAGACATCTGCATTTCTTAAAAATCCTTTTTGCTTTATTTCTCTGTTCTATAGCTTCTTCGCACTCCTGACACCACCATACTGGCCTTGGGGGCAAGGATTTCTTCTCTGAAGATTGCTGATGTAACTTAGCCTGATAGGCTATAAGAAGATCCATCATATCACGGTTCCGCGATGGCCCAAAAAGTGGGTCCTCAGGGGGAACAACTTTCGATTTCGAAAAACAAGCATTTCCATCTCCAAGGGTGGATTTAACCAAAGGATTATGATGACCCCCAACAGAGATCAGCAAGCGAATCTGGAGATGATCACTTCCATAGTCCCCTGGAGTAGTTTCTAAATAAGTTAGAAAGGGACAAACCGATGACACCAGAACTAAATCTAAATTTGAAGAGGACCAGTCCAGCCTGGGCGGCGAATAAGTATGCTCTGAAGTATACAAAATATTGAAATTATACTTCAGTTGCAGCTCTTCCAAATAGCGACCATTTAAATTATAGTTTAAACACCCCCAAGCAGGACTTTTAGCATTGAAGTCACCGATTATAATGTAGGGCGGGGAAAACGAACTAAGAAGACTCTCCCACTTTTCTTTTGTTAAATACCCTGGAATGAAAATACAGTAAATGTGTAACCAGACTTCCTGGAAAAAAATGACTATAATTGCGACACCATCATTATGGCCCAAATAGTTTATAAAATGAGGAATACCCGATTTTACTACTACTAAATTACCGCCACCATGACTTTCTCTATTATTTACATAAACTCTTGATTTAGGAAAATTAACTACAGTATTATCATTTAGAAAAGTTTCACACAAAGACATAATATTTGATTTCCTTTGTAAAAGAACAGCATCCTCCCAATTTGCCATCAAACCCCTAACGTTCCAATGAAGGATACTAAGGTTATTTTTATTAAGTTGTGACATTTAGATCGAGGGCGGAGGAAAACCTTTCCACCAGCTAGTAGTATCCACCAGCCAGGAAGGCGTATGTGACATACGTGATTTCATTAGCGAGAGGGTATCTTCGATACTCATTGGCTCGTACTGGTTTTTTGTAACTTCTAAAAGTGACGTTATAAACAACTTTAAACAATGACCCCCTAACTCTTCAGCTTTTAGAATGCCTGCATCAGTGCCTACTATCGAGAGATGATCAGCCTGTTGAAAAGATTCTTTGTTTTGAGATAATGTACCTTTTTGCTCTATCAACCCGTTACCCGTATCCACTGTTGACACTGGAGCAGCAAAAGAAGGAGACTCGGGCCACTCAGTGTTTGAAGCAAGAAAAGCGTCAAAACCTGACGACGGTCTTATCGGGGAATGGTAAGAAAAAATTGGAGACAACTCTTCCCTCCCACAAGTAGTACATGCTATTTTTACCGAATTTTCATGGATGTTGTTGATATTGGATTCTTCTAATAAAGGATTATTTGCAAGTTGATATGATTGAGAAGTGCCTTGAGAATTGCCTTGAAAATTTTGCGCAGCACCAGTCATAGGAGTTTTCACCAAAGTTGCGGAAGCATAGGATTGGTGCATAGGAATCGACGCTCCTAATTCCATATCAGTAAGACGAGATGTATAACGAAACCATTTTACTTCTAATCAGAGACTCACATTTAAAACGGTCAAAGCCTTTATATTAAGAGGAATGATTTCCATTACAGTTTGTACATATAAATTGGGCAGATGTACACACAGCTCTTAAATGTTCTGGTGATAGACATTTCGAACATAATTGCTTACTAGTACACCGCTGACTTGAGTGCCCTAATTTATGACAAAGAAAACACTGCATTGGTCTAGGAGGAGGTCTTGAAACTGGAAAAGACTCATTTTCAAATTTTATTCTTTCAGGGGGAGTTGGAACGTCAAAGTATATCAAAAGTTTATCGAAAAGAGCACCTTCATAAGGAGGGGCAAATTGCCTTATGCCTGTAATTTTATTTCCAACATCTGCACTTACTTGCAGCTCTTCTAATGTTACAGTTCTTCGGATACCATATATGAAGCCCACTGATGAAGTCAAGAAGTTAGGTATTTCATAAGACAACTGAAATACACCAATATTTGTGAATCTCAGGCAAGATTTTGCTTTGTTTTTTGACTCAAATTTTACCAGAAACTTTCCGGATCTTAATTTTGTTACTATCGGCGAAAAACCAATCAACGATGATAAAGTGCGACGAAATAAACCAGGAGATATATCATTTGATTGTGCATTAGGAGCTTTATCAGAGTTCGCTTCTACAGAAGCTGAATCTAACACTTCTGTACGGGCCACGGAAACCAGGAGCCAAGGTCGAGCAGCTTGCTCAATCTTTCTCTCAAGAATTTGCCTCGCTTGGGATAAATTTGATTTTGCATTACTTGAAATATTTGACATAGTAGGGGCGGATTCATTAACAGAAGGACTGCTCCCAGTAAGGTCAAGATCCATTTGTAAACTATTCAGAGCTAATGTTGATGATGATGACGACAGCAGGGGTTCAGAAACTTTGTTCTTCGATTTTTCTTTTTTATCTTTTTCTTTTTTATCTGTGGGAAATTTTTTCCCCAATCTTTTCTTTAGGTTCTTTTTAATTTTAGCCGAAATAGATGGCTGCTCCAGTATATATTTAATAAGAGAGGAGTCAGGAATACTTTCTAACTCATCCTCAACCGAGTTTGGATAAAGAGCCGAATTTTTTTACTCTTTTGTCTGGTAAAGAACAGTCATCAACAAGTTTGCTTTTCCCTTCCGTTCTCCCTTCCGAGGAGGACCGAGGGCCGCGCGTGGGGGGAGGGTCCCCCATCGCGGGCGTCAACAAGACTATCTATAGTTTAAATAGCGCTAAAGCACAATAATCTAAAAGTTTAAGGATATAATAGTTTGTAGTAATTAAAAAGCTAAGATCCCGATGACAGCTGCTGCGGAGCTCAGGCAGCCACCGCGACCACACTCTCGTTCTCCTGACGAAGAATTTCCGAACTCTGCCCTCACCTAAAGAGGATACAGTAATGGCCGACCTTCAATCACTGCAGTTTCAAAGTCAGGTGAAATATAAAAACGACCATGTTTGAGGTGAGAGCAGGGTCAAGGTCTCCAAAAGCGTTTTCACTTAGGTGAATGATGTTTAGCTTCCTTGCAATACATTAAATCAGGCAAGAAGTCCAGTTCGAATCACGTTGGACGATGCCATTTTATTGTGTTTTAGCAAAAGGGATAGGTAGGCATAATGAGTGACGTCAAACTGTTTTAATTGAAATCTGATTTTCAGCTTTTAATAGGAAAGTTTTTCTTTATTATTAATATATCAATGTATATTATTATTATTTTAGCAGAAATGCAGTATAATAACGTGAAAACTACACGAGGAAGTAAGCGATAAGTTGGCAAAGCACGCTCAACAATATAAGGGTGAATACACGAATGAAATCATTACATGTTTTTCATGAAATAATCCGTAGTAGAAAATTAAGTTTGCTGCACATTTAACAAAATAGTAATAAATAATGTATAAATCTATTATGGTATTTCTTATAGAATTGCTACCAATCTTTCGAAATAAAATACAGTATCTTCTGGGTTTATGCTTAAAAAAATAACGTATTGGCAAAAAAAGTTGTATTCTCATCCATGACGGGAAAAAATAATGTGTAACAATACAGCATCTTAAATATCGTCGTTGTCAAACCAATATCTGCTATGTGCACTTTTTTGAGATTTCAATATTTTGACCCTTGCAACGAGTTAAAACCAATGGTTTACTGAACCAAACTTGCATATAAAAGAACTGCTATGTATTTATAACCACTATAGAAGAACCATGACCACTTTATACAAAATTCATATTCATACAAAATTTTACAGGAGAACTTTTTTTTTCAATATTTCAAAAGTTTACATTTGGCACATAGCAGATATTTGTTTGACAACGACGATATGAATATAGCATATATTTGCAGTATGTAATATGCTGTTTACTATACGGTATATCGTAATGGCTTTCATTTTCTTATAAAATATAAGCATAATATATGGCGGCATGAACAATTTCGGTATCAAAATATTACAGAATTTAAAAAGTAATAAGCAAAAATATAAATGTTCGAAATAGATAAAAAATAAATAAACTAAATATTTATTGATGAAAATAGGAAAGAAAATCCCATTGCCGGGATTCGAAACAGGAAACTTCAGCTCTTCGAAGGTTCCCAGTTCGAATTCAGTCTGTGCAGTTTTCGTTCTTATTTTCATCAATAATTTAAACATCTGAAGTTTTACGTAGGATAAATCCTCATCGAGCATTCTTTTCAGCTAAAAGTGCTGTAATTCGCCCACCCCAGTCATAAACCTCATCCCTATTTCCACTCTAGACGGCCAAGTCTATTTTAAACTTCTACGATGTTCGTTCAAACTACTAGACTTTATAATCAATCAACTTCGCTTAGCTCGATTCCTGCCAAGCAAGTGAAAACGCTTTTGGAATGAACTGTACATCCAAGCAAAGAAAAGAAATGAACTGTATATAGTGCAACAACCACAGAATAAAGCTTACAATAATTAGACCTGTTACATTTATGCAAGCTGAGCAGAAAGAAAAACAAGCTACGTTTATGACAAAGACGTTATGGTCATCTTAATGCAGGGCTGTCCAAGATTTCTATCCGCGGGCAGCGCCCGTGCACGCGGGTAATCTTCCTTACCCCCTATTGCACATTAGGTTGATCAGTTCCTTAAAGTCGAGTTGCTAATTACCAATTCGACATTGTAAAAAAAAAAAAAATCGAGGCAGTTTACCATTTTATTTCTTTCGTTTTATTGTGACAATTTTTTGATGTCAAGTAGAATTGTATTTTTTTTCCCAATAGGACACGATTGCGTATTAAGCATTTCGAATCCGATCTGTGAACAATGAAAAAAAAAAACATTCTCCCATTCTGGTTTAAATACTGGTTTAGTGATTTTTTTCGGAATGTTATGCCATGGTATGCGAGACGAAAAACAAGCAAGTATCAGTAACAAAAGAAATAATGCCTCATTTAATGCAATCGCTCCCTAAAGTCTGGCAACATTGCATAGGAAAGACTATACCCACTCCCCTCCTGACTTTTGGACTATCTCCTCGGCTTTGCCCGTGAGCTTTGTCCGCGAGCATTTTATGTTGCACGCGGGCTACGTGCACGATTTGGACGGCCCTGTCTTAACGTAAAACAGTTGAAAAAAATGGAAATTAGAAAAACTGTACATATATATGCTCTACTTAAGCGATGAAAAGTACAATTGCCACCCAACAATAGGGATTATGCATGGAGTTTTTGAAGTAACAATTGTTTTTTATACGAGGCATGTTTTTTAAGTAAGTACCGTTTTGCGATTCCGCCGCCGCAGCGCTACGGTCGGCGTTCCGCGCATGCGCGCTGGTTAACTACATCTCTTGTCTACGCACTGACGCCATTACAGTCTGATTCTTCATTGCATACGTTGTTTACTGAGTGTTTAAGATGCCTCCGACAATCGTGAGTCCCGCCGATTGTGAAGTACGGGCTGTTATACGATTTCTTAGTGCTAAAGGCGTAAAACCGATTGATATTCATCGTGAGATCTGTGAAGTGTACGGACAAAACATTATGAGTGATGGAATGGTAAGGAAATGGGTGAGAGCATTTAAAGATGGCCGCACAAATGTGCATGATGAAGAACGGAGTGGGCGTCCTTTGGTCGTTAATGAAGATTTGGTGCAGAAAGTGGACGAAAAGGTGAGAGAAAACAGACGCTTTACAATTTCATCATTGTGCGACTGCTTTCCTCAATATTCTCGTAGTGTTTTGTATCGCATTGTGACCGAGAACTTGAATTACCGGAAATTGTGTTCACGTTGGGTTCCAAAAATGTTGACGGATTTGCACAAAACCCAACGTTTAGGCAGTGCATTGACTTTCCTTGAGCGGTACCACAATGAAGGTGAAGATTTTTTAGACCAAATTGTTACTGGTGACGAAACATGGGTGGCCTACGTCACACCAGAATGGAAACAACAATCCACGGAATGGCGACATTCATCATCACCCAAAAAAGTGAAGTTTAAGCAAACAATTTCTGCCCGGAAAATCATGTGCACAGTTTTTTGGGACAGAAAAGGAGTATTGCTAGTGGAGTTTCTACCTCGTAATGAGACAATCAATGCAGCGTCTTATTGTGAGACATTGAACAATCTGCGTCGTGCAATCCAGAACAAAAGACGTGGCAAGTTGAGTAAGGGTATCGTTTTGCTGCATGACAATGCCCGTCCACATGTGGCTAATCGGACCAAAGATCTCATCAAATCTTTTAAATGGGAAACTCTAGATCATCCTCCATACAGCCCTGATCTGGCGCCCAGCGACTACCATTTGTTCCTGCACTTGAAGAAACACCTGGGTGGTCAGCGTCTTCAAGACGATAACGAAGTCAAAACATTTGTGATACAGTGGTTAACAAGTCAGGCGGCAGAATTTTATGAGGAGGGTATTCAAAAACTGGTGCCACGTTATGACAAGTGCCTCAATATTCACGGAAATTATGTAGAAAAGTAGATTAAGGTACAGGCTTTCATGTAAAAATAAAATTATTGCGATATCTTTGCACGTCTTTTTTTAATTCCAAAATGGTACTTACTTAAAAAACATGCCTCGTAGATATGCACATGCTAAAACTTGAAAACTTGGTCAAAAACGCTAACGCCCGTATTCACCACGTTATAAAACTGGTTTAAACTCGGGTTTAAGCGTAACTCGTATTCACCACGCAGTTACGTCAACTTAAAAGTCGCTGTCGATCTTAAACTTAGGTGCATGCGCAGTGTATCTCCAGCCACTCCAGCCAAAGAAAAACAACATGAAGGACAATATGCAGTCTCGTCGTACTTTGGAAAACGTTTTATTTCTAAACAAATTCATTCATCGCAAACGGTAGAAGGAAAAAAAGATTATCCACCTTGTACAAATAGACAATGTTGATTTTTGAATGCGCTACCGGTTGTCGCACGAAACTTTCGAGAAACTGGTGGAGATCCGCGAGAGCGTTGTTGTTTAGTCGACACGGCCCTGCTTGAAATGAAATGCGACCTTGACGTCAGATCATATACGCGTCATAGGTCACCAACAACAACTTAACCAACAACTCCTAGAAAGAAAGAATGCGCACTGAAACGTCATACATTGTTACATCACCATTAACAATGTATGACGTTTCAGTGCTTAACTCGCTTTTTTGCAAGTCAGGTTTGAATGTCTCAACTTCGTTTAAACCTCATTGGTATTAACCAACATTTCAAGGCGGCAGCTTAGCTAAGCTGTAACGTAAGCCAAACGTCGTTGTGTTGACTTCTGTCATTGGTTCGAAGATTCACGTGACCTATGATACGTATATGACCTGATGTCACGGTCACATTTCATTCCAAGCATGGCCTTGGCGACTAAACAACAATGTGGTAAGAATGTCTAAACAAAAATGTGGTAAGAATAAATTTATTTTCAACGTGTACAGAAAAGCAAAATTTATATTCAAACAATGTGGCGGTAATTTTTCTCAGTTTGAGAAAGACTTTTTGGCCTCATGCGTGTAAAATTTCTCAAATATCATCAACGAATGAATTTGTTTGTGACGAATGAATTTGTTTAGAAACAAAACGTCTACCCAAGTACGAAGAGACTGCATATCGTCCTCCATGTTGTTTTTCTTTGGCCGAAGTGGCTGGTGATACACTGGGCATGCGCATCAATCTAAGGTCGACTTAAGCGGCCGTAGAGGGCAACTTACACTCAGCGACATTTAAGTTGACTTAACCGCTTGGTGAATATGACACGTTTGAATCCGCGTTTAAAACGTCCTGAATACGGGCATAAGAGATTTATCATTGGCAAAGCTACCGCCTAGAAATGTTGTTGTATACCAATCAGATTCAAACGAAGTTGAACAATTCCATACCTGACTTGCAAAAGAGCGAGTTAAGCTGCTGTTGGTGGATATGGGCGTTAGTAGTTCTAACTTCTAAATATTTATTTAATCTGATTTTAAAAACGCGTAATCCACGCTCTATTTGAAAACTATTTATGATTAGTTTTCCTCGATTTGAGAATCAGACTGAATCGGATTCGCATTTCATATCGTCGATTTCCATTTGTCGTACTTTATTTTTACTTAACAGAAAATTTACAATGACCGATCCAGGATATAAAAAAGGGAATCTGATAATTTGCCGAATATCGACGTATTAATAATGGTGGAGGGCCTTACCCAGAATTTTTTTCGGGGGGGCTGAGGGGGCTGGCCCATCCTGCTTGTGGACCAGGGGGTACGACCCTGTTGCGGACTATTAAGAGAATTCCAGCCAACCAGTTAAAACCTCAGGTATAAAACCCCACTGTAAGGAGAGAAATCCCCAGAGTAAAAGCACAAAAGAGGACATATAACCCGAAATGAAGCCTTCATTTTTACTATTTTTTTAATAACTTATACATCATTTTTATTGAATTATCTGAAAAAAGGTGTGTTTTTTCCTTATTTGGAGAGAAGAGTTTTTTAATTTTTTTTCTAATATTAATTTACCGAATTATTAATTGGCGATGGCGTTGACCATAAAATGTTTTGATGTTTTAATTTATAATGTATTAAGAAATAACCTACAACTTTAATAACACATGGCAACAAATTTTCAAAACTTTTTTGCCTCCGATATGAAAATAAGCATTTCTTAATGAGTTGAATGTGCTGAACACGAATATGACTGTGAAAATGCAAAATTGGCTGTAGTTTTTTTGTAATCTGCAAAAACAATTGTGTACATAATAAAATGACTACCAATAGCTCTGGTCAACAACATTTTTGGTACCGGGGAAGATAGTTGTTCTAGATTAATTTGAGCGTGCTGATTCCAAATCTGAATTCCAAATTTCTCTATTACGTCAAGATCTCGAGTTATAAAAATAGTTTAAATTTTAATGGTAGCCATTGTTTAAATTTGACACCACTGAAACTTAACATCCTGACGTGATAGAAAAATTTGAAGTTCAGATATGGAATCAGCACACTCAAGTTAGCCCAGAAAATCTACGTTTGTCAAAGTTGCAGTTCTACTGGATAAATATACACGTTGAAACGTAGAAAATGAACTATATTAAATATCTCAAAAACTAGAACCAATTTGAAAAAACTGATCTCATATTCGGAATCAGTGCAACAAATTTACCATAAAATGACTTTTAAATGATTGGAGGCAAAATGTGTGTTGACCAGTGTAATCGTTCTTATTACTATTTATTAATTATTATTATTATTATTATTATTATTGTTATTATTACTACTACTAGGCCAATGCCCGTGGCTTCGCTGACGCTAGATGAAAAACGGTCAAGGCCGTTGTAACTCTCACTACCGAGCAATGGGCAAATCAACTGCAGCTCAGGAATACAAATACGATTCGCAATTCAAGTTCTGTTATTTTAATTTTATTTTTAGAAACATTTAACACACAAAGGGATGTAAAAAGGTGCACATAAACAAGCACAATCTTAAGTAGAAATGCCTGGATAGACCACATTCTTAAAACAGTATCCTTTATCGTCTTCGTGAACTTGATAATAAAGGAGAATTTTGATTTGTTGTACTGAAGTTGCTCGAGACATTGCAGCGTACAGTTGTCCATGCGAGAACACAGGTTGCGGCAAGTACGATCCTAGTTCATAGACTGTCTGTCCTTGCGCTTTATTGACTGTCATTACGAAAGCCAACTGAACTGGAAATTGGCGGCGTCGTAGTTGAAATGACAGGGTAGACTCTTGCGTAATTAACAGGATTCGAGGAATAGCAGCTTCTTTTTTTTTGGGAGATCCTGTAGGATTTGCAGTCGTGTTCCGTTGCAGAGCCCCTCTTCTCCATTGAGGTTGCATAAGTAGCGTGATTGGTGTTCATGTGTGGAGGCATTCCATATACATAGTGTTTGTCCTTCATTGGGAAGTAATTCACCGATACGATGACATACTTCACTGAATACGGAAAGCATATACACCATCACGTACATTTGAATAGCGCGGTACTATAGCGACGCTGTCACTAACTAACGCACCCATTGAAGTAAAAGCAAATATGCTGTTGTATACACGGATACCTTTCATAAATCGTGGGTTGGACCATTGCTGCAGATATTCTTGTGGTAGTTCATTTGGAGGAGCTAAAGCCACTTTGCCATTGAAACAGCACAGCATAGACGACTCATCTTTCCATTTTCGTGCTCCACAATGCACACACACCTTGGAACGTGTGCCAATTGAGTGAAAACTTTCTTCTAAATGGACAAACTCCTTTAAACGGTGGGTCGCAATTGTAGGGTTAGGTCTGACATTGTGCGTATAATGCGCAGTACTGGCTGGTGTTTTTTTAACATTCTTGCTTTACCATAATGACTTGACGTACGTCAGTTTCTCTAAGTTGCTGCCGTTGTCTCCAGTGTATAAGAGCTTGACTTCTGCTCTTTAGCCGTCTGCTACGTTTATTTATTTATTTATTTATTTATTTATTGGGATCCAATACGTCCATCCAGGGCCTTTATGGCCAGAGGCCGACGAGTTGGGTCCCTGGATGGATCTGGATTCACGACTGCTGTATGATGGTCGCAGCAGGCGGGGGGAGGGTGGAGATTGGTTATCACGGACGGTCACCCATCCAGTGACTAGCCGTGCCTGATGTAGCTTAACTTCACAGAAGTTCTGTTCAGTGAAAGCCCACCAGGACACGTCCTCCCCCATTGGCCTCCCCGTTGTTCAACAGTTTCTTCGCCTTCAGTAGCAGAAAAAAATTCTTCAATCTCGCTAACGCTGTTGTATTTTCGTTTTTTTGGGTTGCATTTTTCCGTTTGAATGTATTCCCTAATAAATAAGACGCAGATGATATAAAGCAACATTATCTAATTTCATTTATTACTCTCAGCATGCTCACTACAAATCTTGAAATCCCTTCGTGTGTGACTTAAAACATTAACAACAGTGTTTCTTCACTTACGAAGTTTTAATTACTAATTATATGTTGAAAATTTCGAATGGTATAGACTATTTTACCGTCTGACATAATAACTTGTCACCGCTTTCTTGTTAGAATGGAGAAGTTCAATTGTTGATACTATCATTGGTGTTTCAACACCTCCTAGGGAGAAGTGTTGGTGGTGTCGTAGCCTCCGCCAATGATGTCAACAACAATAAAGAATAATGAAGTCTTTATTGTTGCTGACATCATGGCATTAAATATACATTTAAGATATTTATTTTAATAACTTTCTGTTGAAATTCTACTGCCAGAAAAAGTCCATTGAGAGCTAAAAAATTATTTTCAGCTTTTCTTAATGTTCCAAATTATTTTCTTATGAACGGGGGCCCACGCGCAGTTTGCGCGGTAATTAGTTTTATCAAATTCACTTCATTCAAATTGTTTCGTTTGATGAACACACATTTTCTCCTTTATTTACAATTTTGTGATTGATTGATGATAAAAATTGTTGCTCAGACAACAATGGTCAGGAGGCTTTTCAGTTCCGGCGTGTGCTTTAAGTGAGCGCCAACAATGCTTAAACGTGCAACAACAATGCAAAACTGTTTCCGTGACGAACTCACATGTTCTCCTTTATTTATAGTTGGATATTTTAATGAATGGCTACCAGACATAGGTGCACGATGTTAAGTGTGGACTTTTCCAGGCAATTCTTTAGACATGTGCCTGTGTTATCGCGCTCATAAAAGGCTCGTTCCAGTCTTTATTGTTGTTGACATCATTGCCTGGAGTAAAGGCTACATGTGCGGAGGCTACGGTAATGTGCGATTTATAATCGTTTAGTTTTTGGCATCATTTTCTTCACTCAAAGCAAAAAATATATATAGATAAATAACAAGCACGGGATATAAAGAACATTATCTAAGTTCACTGTATACTCTCAGCATGCTCACTACTAATCCTTCAAAAGTTTACCACAGCTTTTCTTAAACTACGAAGTTTTAAATACTGATTATATTTTGAAAAACTTCGAATGAACAGAAAATTCTACTTCTTTTCTTTTACTGCCCGACTTAGTAATTTGCTGCCGCTTTCTTATTGTTATAAAGAACGGACACGTTTAATTGTTTGTTCCCGGACACGTTTTAAATGTTGCCTCACTTGCTTCACTTCGAGGCAAACGAGAGACAGGCCGGGCAACGCCACCTATACCCTGTCTCAGCTTTAGTTGAGAGTGACGTCACGAGTGAAACTGTTATAGTTCATCCGCATTAAGAAATAGTTCGAATAATTTTCTATATAAAAAGCTCAAAATTCTTTCTGGAATCATATTTCATATTTTTCTTCTCGATATAATAAAAAAATCGGCGGATAGAAAAGTCATTTGATGAAATTAAAAAAAAAATACAATAAAAACTAATTAAAATGAAGTTTGTAAGTAGAAATAAATTCCACATAGGTTTTAATTTTTACTTAAAACGAAGCTGATCTGTAGTCGAGATTATTTGATTGTAAAATGAAAATGGTGGCGTCTTGTTCCTACGTGAAGAACTAACGTGAAAGAAATGTGTCAGAAATCGAAGATGATAGAGTTTACACGAATTAAAATATTTTGAGCATTAACTTTAAAAATGATATCGGACAGACACCATTCGACTAATCTACTTCGAGAAGCCACGTGATTATAGAACGGTCTAGCGTAGTACAAGTCTAACGGCGGAAGGATACGATGTTGTGCACTCTGCCCGGTAAACGACGTCGTTCCGTGACGTCACTCTCAACTGAAGCTGAGACAGGGTATAGACACAAGGCCTGCGCACAAAAATGTCATACATTGTTAAATCATCATCAAACGGCCAAATTTAGGGCTTATTATTGTTAGAAATACGATTAACAATAGCCGCTTTTGTGTGATGTAACAATGTATGACGTTTCTGTGCGCAGGCCTTCTGTCTAGGTGGTGTTGGGCCAGGGCACTCAAAAATCACCTGACTATCGGGGTCCGGGCAACAATCAATGACTTATATTAAAGAATAATGGAGTTATTAGCTGTCTGGCTGCTTTGTTTTTGACGGTTTTGGGCCCGAGGAATAAGTAATTTTGAATATGTACTGCGTCCAACTATACAAACAGACACGAAAAAAGATCAGGAATCATTTTCCACAAGCATAAATCAAAAATACATAACTAAAATGAAAATACATAACTGAAAGACGATCGAAACGAAATGGAAATTGAAACCATGATCGAAAAATTGTTTATAAAATATAATAAAATACTTCAAATACAAAGATAAAGAAAAGATAAACTTATCAGTCCGTGATCGGCGTGTGAAAGAATTATTAATCAGCTATCCTCATGTTTAGCCATATGTTTTGCATCACCTTCACTCACTTTCGGCCATGACAGTTCTGGGCATGGAGCTTCCCAATTTGCTTTCAGTAACAACAATTGCTTCGGAGTCTATCTTTAATATACGTCATTGGCAACAATCCATCCTTCATTGTCTCCATCTTGGATTTTAACAATCAGTAATTTTTCGTTTGCTGGAAACAATGAAGGATGGATTGTTGCCCGGAACCCGATGGTCAGGTGACTTTTTAGTGCCCTGGCCTGTCTCTCGTGTTGGCCTCGCTTCCCTTCAAGCAAAATACTAGAGGCAAGGCAGGCAGGCTTACAGTCTGTGAAATTTATGATTTGAGGATTATAGATATTCTTGGAAGAAATGGATGCATTCAAATGGTTGACCTTCCGTGATAGCCAATCTTTACCCCCCCCCCTGGCTGCTGCAGCAGTCGTGAATCCAAGTCCATCCAGGGACCCAACTCGTCGGCCTCTGGCCATCATACAGGCCCTGGATGGACGTATTGGATCCCAATTCATAAATAAAAAAAGTAATTGCCTTTGACACTCATTCCATTTTATATTTGTTTGTCTTAACTAATTCATTACCTCTTTTCTGGAACTCAATGATGTTCGTCCATGCCACCACCTTCCCCTGCATCGAGTTTTTAGTCAGGTCGTCGACAAACTCCCTCAATTTCAAACCAGAGACTCTCGTGAAGATATCGGGTGTGTGCATCGAAATTTCATACGGAACAAACTGTTCTGTCATTTCAGTCCAATTTGGATTGCATGTAAATGTGATGAAGGGTCAACATTGCCTAGTTTCCCGAACATGGCAACCATGGCCATTGCATCCTGGTATATTGCCGCAATACGCGTTTGCTCTCGGTAAATGAACTTAGGTAGAACACAGACCTTTTCTACTTTTCATATTAAAGTTACCAGCCTGATTGGGAACGAAATCATTTAAGCCGAATAGCAAGCCTCTACTCTCACAAACGTCCGATTTCCTTTCACACAATGTAGCAGGTCTCCTTCAACTTTTAAAAAGCGTCCACAATATACTGCTGAGTAAGTTTCCCCGCGTGCAACACTAGATTAAAGAGTCCTGGTCTTTCGTACAGTTTGTAGGAGTAGAAGGCTAACATCCTAACTTTGGTCCCGTCAGTGCTCCTGAATTTCTTCTTCCAGCCTTCTTCTGCATGAAAAAACAGAAACGGGTAAGTCATTGGATCTCAGTTCGGACTCAAAATCGATATGTGTTATCACTTTTCTCCGTGCTTGGATAGATGCATAAATCACGCTCAAGTGGTGGTTGGTTCTCCATCATAGGCGTCAAACACTGCTGCTTCCTCAATAATACTCGTAATTGGCAAATTATATCTTCTGGGGTTGTGCTGTATTATCCACATTTGAACATTTACTGTGGAGTGGCCACAGGCATCCTTCACCATCTTGTACGCACGTCCAAAAGGGTAGATGACTCTGATGTTCCTGTGAAATTTATCCTTTGAGGATGGGGACCGTATACGTTGAAACAGAAACTCATGGACCAGTAAATCCACTTCTGTGGAATTATAAACAAAAAAGAATTGTTATAACCACAAAGGCATTGATAATATGACTATTAGATTAGGCTTATTTATTCCTACTCACAGAATAAAAATGCTTGAGTAGTGAATTCTACATTTGAGCATAATTTCATTTACCTTAGAAATGTACGTCAATGTTAGTTTAAAAATAGATACATGCTAATTATCTTAAAAAATTTCACTGTATAAACCGTTATAAATATAACTATTAGGATCATTGGAGAATATTTTTCCTCGCTTGGAACACCATCTGAACTGAAACCTAAAAGTCTGCTTTGTTTACCCACGTCCTACAGGATACAACAACCTGTTCATTTAGCCGATTTCCATTGTTGTTTAGCCGGCCAGGTGGCCAAAATGGCTAGGACGTAGGCTTTCTAGTTCTCGAATTCGCCTGGTCGTGGGTTCGAATTCCGCCGTAGGCATGGATGTTTGTGTTTGTCCCGGGCTGCGTACAGATATAACTTGTGTAAAAGGCGCAAAATGACCTTAGTAGCCGACGCCAAAAGTTTCTAATAAACCAACCATAAACAATTGTTGTTTCAGGCAGACAAAAATGCTTAAAATTTCCCGTGTACTGTCACCCTCTATCAGGAGATTTCAAGCTTTTTTCTACCGGAATAAAATAATAAATATTCTTTTAAATAAATTGTTCTCATTTTATTTTTATAAAAATTATTAAATTAAATTTTTTCATAATATTATTAAGTTTATAGCAATATTCAAGATGATACGCCATTTCTAAGCATAGCCTATAATGCTCTATCATTGTAGGCTATGTGTCACAAGATTTGGGAGGGGTCGCGATAGCGAGCATTCAAACCCCAGTTCTTGCGAGGAGAAGTGTAAAGCAGATGACGGCGGAGGGTCGAAAGCCAATGATAAAAGCGCCTTATGTGAAAAAGGAGGAAAATAAGAGTTTTGAGATTGGCAGAGAGAGAGAGGTTAGAGGAGAGACGCGGCGAGAGCCAATGAAAAAGAGGGGAAGATTGGAAAGGAGACGAGGAGAGGAGAAGAGTGAAGGTAGAGGAGAGTTACCTGAGATTCGGATGAAGAAGGACGTTTTCGTAAATCGGGGTGAGGCAGTGGAGCTTTCCGGGCGTTCGGCAATACGAGGTTCTTCCGGGCGCGGGCACGAGCGGCAGGTAAGATATTCCAATTCTTATTCCGAGCATAATACGAAAATAAGGAAGAGCCGCCGTGTTCGTCGCGGGAATAAGGAAGGTATTACCTCCCGAACGCCACAAAGGGAAAGCTCACCAGCCCCGGTTAGAACGCGTCAATGGAAAAGGCGTCGACCAGTTTTTAATAAAGAGCCGGCCAACCAAGCCTTACGTATAGCGGACGACTTTGGAGGTTCAGCTAATAGAATAGCATCACCACAAATTCAAAGGCGGGACGCAAGGCTGATTTACGTGGATGTGAAGGACGAGAGCGACGCAAGCGCGCATAGCACCGGTGTTCCCTGCGTAGCGCGTTGCGATACTCACAAATTTCTTTCACCCAGTGAGTGCAAGTTGCGGGCTGCGCGTTGGTGGAATGATTCTGTGCGTGGGTGTAATTGGGCGAATGCTGCGTGTGCAGGCAACTTAATTCCGGCCAACATTAATATATATTTATTCTGTCCCTTCTGCATTAGGTTCTCGTTTGGTCACCCTCTTCCCAGACGAGCAACTACGACCCTGGGTTCCAGTAGTCCTCCCCCAAACGGGCTACGCGACGAGTTCATTGTTGCCAACGCAGTCAGAAGAAAATAGCCGTAGGAGAGGTCGGTCGTCACGAGTTGTGCGTTGGATGCATTGACTGCCGAAAGAGACTTTCCGACAATCCGCAACAAAAGCTAAAGTTCAAAGCCCAGGACGAGGAGGCCTCGTGACTCACAGTACAAATCCTGACAGCGGGCGCTGTCCGATAAGAATGACTTTTCTTTCACCTGATCAGTTAATTGTATTAATATTCACGTGTTGTGAAATGAGGAAATTAGAGATAATATAGAGATAGTCTTTTACTAAAGCGACTGATTATTTTGTGGGACCAGTGTGACAGCTGGGCCGGTAGTTTTAGACTTGATCAGAATTGTCAAACGTATTTCATAAAATTTAAAGTTAATCTTGAAAAGCAGTTCACTCCGAAGTGGTGCGAACCTCTTAGATTGAACAATAGTTATTTTTCCGAAAGGGGTTATTTCCCCGTCAGTTCTCGAGTGTATTAATAATAGACAGCTGACGTTAGGCAATTGGCTTAATCGTTATAAGCTGGCGTGTTAAGTTTTAGTCTTAGAAATCTGTAAATTTGTTTATTATTTTCATTTTATATTTGTTCTACCCGAATTAAGAGTTAAATATTTTCTGGTGATCGCACAGGCTAAATTGCAAGAGGGTTGCGTGAGTGATCATTGTTAATAATAAGAAGATATAATTATTCAAGTCAATACTGTCTTATTTAATAAAACCTTTTTGTTTATATGCGCTATTTTTGTAATTCTTATTAAACCCACATAAACCCCACATTTAGTTTCGTTACACTATGTTTCTAATTTTGCAAATACAGTACATCATATTAATTTCCTTTTTTATTTTTCGTCTAAATATTGAGAATTAGTATTTTTTATCAGAATTTTTTTCTGTGACTATAAATTATATAACTGCATTCCGAATTCCTGTTTCCTGTAGAAAAAATGTTTGAAATCTCCCGATGGAGGGTGATATTAAACCGGAAATATTAAACATTTTTGTCTGCCTGAAAGAATAATGTTAATCAGCCTAATGAAAAAAATCGTTATTATCCAGTACGTCGTAGTTTAACCAAGGAATTATATCAACAGGAAGTGAAAGTCATTGCTTAGTGGCATACACTTGTTCGTCGAGCTTGACTTCGCAAAGCATCTTGGAATAGAAAGCGGACAGTAAAGGTTTTTGCACGCAGGTAAAATAGCGTTTGTTAGATAACTCTGCCTCTGATTTATTGACTACGTGCGTATCGACTTTCGTTAACGTTTCAATGAAAAACATATTTAATATAATTAATAATAATCATCGTTTGAAATTTTGATTTCTCGTAGGTGGAATATTGAGATGCGATTTTCGTAAAATAGAAACCATTTTTCTTCCAGTTAATGGATTATTCATATTCTAGGGATGTTACTGTTTAGCTATTATATTTTAAATTTAATACAACTTAACGAAGACTGAACAAATTTTCAGCCCGTCAGCAGCTTACAGCATACGTAATGGCTGCCGAGTTTTCCGCAAACAATCCCATGAGCATTGGGTTTCCGGAAGCTAACCTCGGGTCATCGCTTTCATTTCCTCTTGATTTAATTATTTGGTTTAACCGAGGCAAGTAAACAAAGCAAATTGAACAGTTGTCAGATCCGCTTCTGCAGTGGCAGACCAGACATGTTAACAAAGCAGAGTGAAGAATTGTTGTCAGTTCCGCCTCGTGTACCACATCAGGCTTTAGAGAAAGAAAGATATACACATTAATATGACCACCTCTCCTCGAACATGTTGGAACGTCCCATGGTATGCAGATGAAAAATCATTGCATATCATTAAAAGCTGACAACAGCATACGTGTAGTAGCATCCGTTAACACAGCAATTGTCACCGTCATAGGCAGAGCAAGTGACCTGTCAGACCTCCAAATTCTGCCGCCCTTGATCGTTGGCTATCGGACCAAGGGGGGCAGAATTTCAGAAACGGCCACCTTTGTGAACTGCTCTAGGGCTGCGTTGTGAAGGTGTACCGCGACTGGACGAACTAGACAGTTTCGAGCAACCGAAGAGGTAACTGTGGGTCACCACGGGCCATTGAGCCTAGAGGCGGGCCTTGCCAAGTACAATCGGCGTGCCACTGTTGAGCAACTGACACAGCAAATGAACAGTGGGGCCACTAGGCGTGTCAGCACTAAGACAGTGCAACGATCCCTCTTGAGGTTGGGGCTCCGGAGCAGGCGTATGGTAACAGCACCCATGTTGACGCCTGTGAATCGCCGAAAACGCAATGGACTATCGCCACTGGACCTCGGCCGAGTGGCAAAGGGTTGCTGTCTCTGACGAGTCGCGGTTTCTGGTGAACAGAGTGGATGGACGATGGAGAATTCGCCAGGAAGCATCTGAGAACAGGTATCCCGACATCATCGTTGGCACACGACAGGCTGGTGGGGGAGGTGTGACTGTTTGGGGGATGTTTACGTGGTATGGTCTGAGTCCATTGATTCCGCTGGAGGGTACACTGAATGCTGTTCGTTACCTGACGATCGTCGCAGACCAGGTACACCCATTCATGTTGACAGTGTTTCCTCAGGGTGATGGCACCTTTCAACATGACAATGCTCCCTGCCATACTGCCAAAATTGCCCATGACTGGTTCGAGGAGCATGAAGATGAATGCGAGCTACTCCCATGGCCACCAAACTCCCCGGACCTCAATCCCATTGAACATTTGTGGGACCATCTCGAACGCCATGTCCGCAAGCTGGACCCTCCACCACGCACGGTGATGGAATTACGGGATGAACTGATCGTCGAATGGTCCCAATTACCTGCAACCACCTTCCGAGGACTTATTGACTCTCTGCCACGTCGACTAGCTGCTGTGCTTACCGCCAAAGGTGGATATTCCGGATACTAGCAGGTGGTCGTATTAATGTGCCCTGACCATGTATATAGATTGTTTGGGGAAGCCAAACTCGGATCAAGTCCGGAAGCATATCCAGAGGGGGACCCAAGAGAGGGCCAAGCCCAAGGACTCAAATGCAAGGGAGGGAAAGTTATGCACTCGTGGGAGTATTGTTGTTTGGGTGTAGGAATTTCTTTACTATCGGACAGGTGTTTAGAATTGTTGCTTTCTGTAAGGTTTTGTATAAGTGTGGATTTAAATTTAATGTTGGCAGGCTTTTGTGTAGCGATTGTGGAATAACCCCAGTGCCAGAAAGAACGATACGAACAATGTGTACACTGTTACTCCCTAAAGACGTTTTATTTCGTGTGAAAGATCCGTATATTAATGATTTTGTCAGCGTATATCTTTTGTAAAGTGTGTGTGTGTTGGGGATGGAGATATCAATTATGTAAGTCACTTTGTTTTGCTTATATACTAGTGTAATGTCTGGTCTGTTATGAGGGATGTTTTGTCAGTGATATTAGCTCTGTCAAAATATAGTTTACGTGTGGTGTTCTCTAACACAGTGTCTGGGATAAATGTATAGTATACAGTGTAAATGTCCCTTAGCTTGTGTACCTTAGCTAGATGTTTATGCATGATGTTGGCTACCTGGTTATGTATGCGTGAGTATTTTGCAACTGGATACAACGTGCTGGATGGTTTCCTCTGCGATATGGCATTTCCTGCAAGACCATCAGTCAAATCTTTGATAATATGTCTTCTGTAGCCTTCAGTATTAATAACACAACGCCTGAAAAGATACAAAACCATACAAAATCTTGTATGGTAATCATGGTTCCTTCAGTTTCCCCAAAGAGACTCCATTCACTCAACCAAAATTTCGACGCTTTTTTGTTGACGTGCGGCTGGTTGAGGTCAGAAGGATGTCTACCGTTGAGTTGCTTTCCGAGCCATGATTGAACTTTGATGCACGTTGTAGGAATGTTATGGGTATTTTGCACGCTGTTCAGATTCAAAGGTGTGTATTTTGTATCAGCTATGCAGACTGCTTTGTGTAATGGTGATGTGTGTTGTTTAGAGAAAAAGAATTCTGTGAGTGATTGAGTCTGTTTCTGGTGTGGATCTATTATATCAATAAGACCTCTGCCTCCATCTGAACGAGGCAGGGTGAGTCTTTCAATAGCTGAGTGTGGATGGTGCTTTCTGTGCTTTGTAAGCAATTTACGTTGTTTCCTTTCAAGTCCCTCAAGATCTGTGTGTCCACTGTATGACTCCAAAGGGGTAAGAGAGTATTGGCGTGGCATAAGTATTGATGACCTTGATTAAATTTCTGGAATTTAAATGCGTTTTAAGTATTGCCTCTAGCCTATGAAGATATTGTTTCGTGAGTGTATTCTTTGTGTTTGTGTTCCAGAAGCTTGGCTTGCTTAAATCCTAGATATTTGTAAAATTCTTCATTTTCCATCGCAGCAATGTGATCAGGTTCTTCTAACATGAAGCCCCCTTCCCTGAGTACTCCATTTTTAATGTGAATGGTTTGGCATTTGTCCAACCCAAATTGCATGTGTATGTCTTTTGTAATGTCAAATAATTGGTGCAATTGTGTTTGTGTGGAGGCGAGGAATTTCATGTCATCCATGTAGAATAAGTGTGAAAGCGTGTAATGGCAGCTTTTATTGTGTTTAATCGTGTAGCTGTAAGTTGTGCTGTTAACGTCTGTTTGAAAGTGCATTTAGTGCAAGAAAAAACCAGAGTGGGCTCAGTGAGTATCCATAGAAGATGCCCCAGTTTATCTATATTTTGTCAGTCGTGACGGTTTCACTGTTGAGTGTGAGGTGTAGTGTAGTTCTCCAATGCAGCATTGTACTTTCTAAAAATGCGATAAGTGTAGGATTTATTTTATATAATCGTAGTGTATATAAAAGCCATTAATGCGGGACACTATCAAAGACCTTTTTGTAATCAATGTAGGCTGCATGGAGGTGTCGATGTTTATTGTGAGTTTACCATAGAACCACACTGTCTATCAGGAGTTGCTCCTGACAACCCATGTGATTTCCCCTTTGTTGTTCAGTGAGAATGTTGTTTGTGTATGTGTGTATAAATTTTGTTTGCGATACAGGCAGTTATTATTTTGTAAAGTGTAGGCAGGCATGTGATAGGTCTATATTGTGTGGGATCTGTAGTGTTATGTGAATTTGATACCATGTATGTTATTCCTTGTGTGAGATAATGTGGCAATGTCTGTGGTATTCGCAAATTGTTGGAGATCTGTTTTGC
Source organism: Rhysida immarginata (assembly GCA_023313115.1). Taxonomy (NCBI): domain Eukaryota; kingdom Metazoa; phylum Arthropoda; class Chilopoda; order Scolopendromorpha; family Scolopendridae; genus Rhysida; species Rhysida immarginata. The sequence goes on from JAHWFO010065751.1 coordinate 576,249, forward strand.
AAGGGTCAGATGCAAACAGGTGAAGCGCTTATACGAGAAGTTCTGAATGCTATCTACACCTGGAGCCTTCCAATTGTGAATAGGTTTATTGACTTGTGAGAGTTCATCTGCTGTTATGTCAGTATAAGGCATGTTTGGTTGTGTGGATGCTAATTGCTGCCCTTCTTTGATCCAGCTAGCTTCCCTATTATGTTCAACTGACACAGACGAAAGAGACGACCAATAATGTTGGAGTGCCGTTTGTTTTGCCAGACCAGTGTTTTGTGTGTGTATAATTTTTGTTTAATTGCTTATAGAATGTCTTCTCATCGTTTGCGAATACCGTATTCTGCTATTTGCGCTGAGTGGATGTTTTGTATCACTTCAGGCGTTGTGTTTTTGCAGCTAACTTTTGTTTTAATGTGTCCATATATTCTGTAATGTGTATTTGATTGTGCTGCTCATGTTTGGTATGTGTTTTAATTTTCATACATAATAGTCTGAGGCGTTTATTCTGCTTTGATGAAGTGTTGTTTTTAGTGTACTGTGAAGTCTACCTAACTGCTTGCGGATATCGTCAATCTCAGACTCAATCCACTTTTGCCATTTACGTTTCTGTTGGATGTTTAAGTTTCTGGGTGTTTTTGGATTGGTTTCCTACCCATTGTGGATATAACCGTAAGAGCCCCTGTGTAAATAAGTAGGTGTATGTATTCTAAAGATAGATTTTCTTCAATGTACTGTGGTAAGATATATGCGTTCATGTAAAATAATATTTCCCCTGTATTGCTGTTTATGTTTATTTTAGGTATACTTGGTCTTTGTGTGGGATCAGTTACCGTGTAAACTGTAAGGTATCTTTATAGGGTGTCATTTAATGTTTCAATAACTTTAGTATTTATGTTGTGTTGTGGTTTAATATCATGGTGAAGTTCATTGTTGAGTGTGTGTTCTTCAAGTTCAATAGTGATGTCAGTATTATTGTTTGAATCTGTGTGTTGAGTGTCGGTTTGTGTAGGTGGAGCGTGTTCTTGTAACTGTTGTGCAACTTCTTGCTTTATTAAGTACCGAAAGTGCTTTATGCTACCAGTGTGGGGAAACGTGTCTGTCTGTCTAAAACTCAAACTCCTCCGAGGCTATGAAAGATTTTCAAAATCAGTTTTCGTCAGTCGATGAATATGGTTCATGACACGAACCAGTCACAAATATCATCTACATCGGTTCATTGCCACGTGCACAAATGGTACTTCTATTTTTCCGCCATGCAATTTTCAATGGGAAGATATATTAAGTAATACGGGGAGTCTATACAAGATGGCGGACTGAACGAACGCACGAGAAATGAGCTCCTGAATTGCATTTTTTAAAGCAAGCATATTTCTCCATTTAAGCTTTCTATCTTTACAACTATATAGTAGGAATGTATAAGATGAATTAGAAATTCAATTACAATCGTTCAGAAGCAAGTTATGTGTTATTAATTGTGAATTTAGCTCTTCTTCGTATTTTTTTACTTCGCATTTCTACGTACTGGGTGCCAGTCAGAACCAAGCTCAACTGATGGATAATAGAAATCACTAGAAGCGATCAGAGTGAATGGAGTTGTCCTGGAATAATAGTATAACTTCATAACTTCAAAGATAATATTGGTAAATAAGAATATAACAACTAAGATAAGAAATTCTCTACCCTTAGTAAACTGAGTTCTTGGAGCTCTGCCAATGCTTTGCAACTTAATTTAAAGAAAACAAAATACATGATTTTCTACCAACGTAATAACTTCAAAGATAATATTGGTAAATAAGAATATAACAACTAAGATAAGAAATTCTGACCTAAAGAAATAAACATGGGAGAACGAGAAAGAAAAGGAAGCCATGGTACGTTAGATGAATACATTAAAAATAGAAGCGGGGAGGAAGCTTTTAAAAGATCGAATTTAATAATGAGAACGCCAGATAAGGGACCGAGAGAGAAAAGAAATAGAACAGAAGAAGGGGCGGACGGAGAAGAGAATAATTTAGAAAAAAAAATAGAAGAAATCTTGGAAATTGTACGGTTTAATAGAAAAGAGAATGAAGTAATTAGAGAAGAAATAAAGGAAGTGAAGGAGATGATAAGAACTGACAAAATAGAAAATAAAAAAGAAAGAGAAGAATTAAGGGAAGAAATGAATAAGATGAAATTCAAAATGAAGGAATATGAAAGACAGATAGAAGATATGGAAAATAGAAGTCGAAAAGATAATATAGTGATAAAAGGTATAGAAGAGGAAGAAGGAGAAACTGGGGAAAAGTTAGAAGAGAAGGTAAATGAAATAATGGAGAAGCACTTAGGATGGAAGTTAATATCAATAGAACAAATATATAGAGTAGGAATGGAACAAGACCAATAGTGATAAAATTAAGAAATAGAAAAGAAAAAGAAACTCTTTTTATGGAGAAGAAGAATTTAAAGGGAACTAAAATTTATATTGATGAAGATTATGCTGTTCAAACTAGGATCAGGAAAGAAAAAATGATAAAAATAGTAAGAGAAAAGAGAAAGGAAGGTAAAAAAGCATATGTGAAATATAACAAGATGGTGATAGAGGGAAGGCAGTTCGAATGGAATGATGAAGAAGAAAGAATAAGAGAAATTGGATCAAAAAACGGGAAAGCGAGGAATGGAATAGAAATGGACGAATGATAGTAGAAAAATTTATGGTGGAGGTGGATAAAATGGATAGAGAAGAGAATGAGTAATGGAAAAAAGATGAAAACAGAAAAAGGGGACAAATGTGGCAAATAATTTCGTGGAATATTGCAGGCTTAATAAATAAGGATAAAGAATGGTGGAAATATATATATAGTTTTGAAGTGATAATTTTACAGGAAACTTGGATGACTGAAAAAATGTGGAAAGCAAGGAAAGATAAATTGAGTGATGATTTTGAATGGTTTGCTAGTCATGCAGTAAAGGAAAAGAAGAAAGGAAGAGCAAAAGGTGGTCTGATAATGGGAATAAGAAAGGAATGTGTACAAGAATTAAGATATGAAAAGAAAGATGGAGGTATAATTGCGAAATTAAAAAGAGATGAAAAATGGTACAATATATGCGGTGTTTATAATGATAGATCAATAAGTGAGCTGAAGAAAACATGGACAGGAGACAAATATGATAAAGGTAATTGGTTGCTATTTGGAGATTGGAATGCAAGGATGGGAGAATTACAACAAAATGAAGATGAAGGTTTTTGGAAGTGTATGCCAGAGACTGTATTTAAAAGAAGAAAATCAAAGGATAAGACTGTAAATAAACCAGGAGAAGAGATGAAAAGATGGTGTGGAGAGGAAGGATGGATAATTGCAAATGGACGGTATGAAGGAGATAAGGAAGGGGAATACACCTTTATTGGAGGTAAAGGAAAATCGATAATTGATTATGCTCTAATTGATGTAAATGTAATAGAGGAGGTTGAAGATTTTAAAGTAGATATTAGAGATGAATCGGATCATATGCCCATAATAATGTATATTAGAGGAAGGAGAGAAAGGACGAGCTATAGAGGAAAAGAAGAAGGAATAAGAGAGTTCTATTATAAATGGGATGAAGGATATAAAGAGGAATATAGGAGAAACATAAGAGAGATTTTGAATAAAAAGGAAACAGTGGAAAATAGAGGAAAAGTTACAGAACAGATAAAAGAAATTGAAGAAATATTAAAACTGGCAGGAGAAAAGATGAAAAGAGAAAAAAAAGATATAGATACAGAGAAGAGGAAATGGTTTGATAATGAATATGTGAAAAAGAAAAGAGAAATGAGAAGGTCTCTTAGAAAGGCAAGAAAAAATGACAATGGATGGACAGATTTTATACAAAAGAGAAAAGACTTTAAGGAGTTGTGTAAAGAAAAAAAGAAAGAATATGAGAGGAAATGGAACAATGAGCTGATAAAAGTAAAAGATACGAAGACGTTTTGGAAGTTAATTAATAGATGTAGAAGAAAAAGGCAAGGTATAAGTGAAAAAAATCAGTAAGGAGGAATGGAAAAGTCATTTTATGAAGATAATGGATGGTAAAGAGGAGCTGATAATGGATAGAAGTATAGAAATAGGAGAAATAGATGTGAAAATATGGTATAATGAAGAGATAACGATGATGGAAATATGGAGAGCGATAAAGAAATTGAAAGTTCGGAAAGCGGTTGGATTAGATGGTGTTCCAGGAGAGTTTGTGAAGTATACTGATCCAATAATAATTGCAAAACTAAGTGAGATTTATAATCAAATTTTTGAGAAAATGGAATTTCCTGATCAATGGAAAGAGGTGGCGATATGTCCAATTAAAAAGAAGGGAAGTGCAAATGAGTTGACTAATTATAGAGGAGTAAGTATAACTTCCGGCCTTTATAAGGTGTATACAAATGTTTTAGAAGAAAGACTGAGAAAATGGATAGAAGAGAATGAGTATCTTGAAGATACACAGGCTGGTTTCAGAAGTGGAAAAAGTGTTATAGATAATGTTGAACAGTATAATAGAATTAAGACTTATACAGAAAAGAAAAAAGGTAATAGTATTTTTTATGGACTTAAAAGCTGCCTTTGATTCGATAAATAGGGAAAAATTGTGGGTGAAATTAAGGGGGATGGGTATAGAGGGTAAGTTGTTAGGAAATATTAAAAGTATGTATAAAGAGACAAAATGTAAAGTTAAAACTAGAAATGGTGTTACGGAATCCTTTTGGATAACTAAAGGAGTAAAACAAGGTGGTGTCTTAAGTCCTCTGCTGTTTATAATATTTATGAATGATTTGGGAATTTATTTGAAAAAATGTAATGAAGGCGGAATTGTAGTAGGAAAGGAGAAAATTTTTCAATTGATGTATGCAGATGATGTGGTTTTAATGGCAGAGGACGAAGAAGAAATGGGAAGGATGCTAAAATGTGTAGAGAATTTTTTGAGAAAAAATGATTTGGTGTTAAATGTTAGTAAATCAAAAATGATGGTGTTTAAAAAGGGAGGGAAAGGCAGTATAAAAGAAAAATGGAAATGGGGAAATGAAAATATTGAAATAGTGACAGAATTTAAATATTTAGGTATGTGGTTTACTCCTAAGAATAGCTATGGGAAACAGAAAGAAGAAATAAGTGAAAAGGCAAAATTGGCAATGAAGCAGGTGTGGTCATTGGTGAAGAGAACAAAGATGAATGAGGTTAAAACAATGATAAAGTTGTTTGATGTATTAGTTAAAAGTATAGTTGAATATACAGCAGAAATATGGGGATGGGAAGAAGATAAAAGAATAGAGAGTATACAAAATCAATTTTTTAAATGGTTATTTGAACTGAGAAAGAGTACACCAAATTATGTAATATTGACTGAAATAGGAAGAGTAAAGTTGAAGGTAAATTTGGTGAGAAAAGCTTTAAAATATATTGAAAAGATTGAAGATATGCAAGAGAATAGATTGGTAAAGGTATGTTGGGAGGAAATTAAAAAAATGGCTAGAGGGAGTAAGGGTTATAGATGGATTGATAAAATAAATGAAAATATATCAGAAGATTATAGAGAGATGTGGTGGGAAGATAAAGGAGTAAGAAAAATTAGTTTACAAGAATTAAATGAAAAAATAATGGAGACAAATGTGGCTAAGGAATTAAAGGAAAGAATGGACAGAATAAATAATTCTGTAACATGTCGAATATATAAAAAAATTATGACAAATTGGCAAGTAGAAAGATATTTAACAATAGAAAATAATATTGGAGTAAAAATCTTATTTTTAAAGATTAGATGTGGAAATATTTTGATGGGAAATAATGTGTATGGCAGGGAGGAAGAAAGAATATGTAGAGGATGTAAAGAAGATGTAGAAACTTTGGAGCATGTTTTATTTGAATGTAGAATGGTAGAGGAAGAGAGAAAGAAACAAATTATAGAAAGAAAAGAAAATTGGGAAAAAACTTACCTTGATGGAAATCAAATTAATTGGAAAGTATTATGTGTCATAAAAGATTTTTGTAAAAAAATAGTTGATTGAAAAGAAAGATATTTTGTAAAAGAAAATGTAAAGATCTGAAATAATGAAATGGTTAAATATTGAAATAGTAGAAAATTTGAAAAGATGTTAAGTTTCTTTTGTTTAAGACTCCTCTTCCAAATATGTATTTGTATTACAATAAATGGAATAAATGGAATAATAATAATAATAATATGAAGTAATACATCAAACAAATCGTAATGACGAGATAGAAGCGGTTATTGATTTCTATTTTCGTCAGTCGATGAATATGGTACATGGCACGAACAAATCACAAATATTATATAAATCGGTTCAATAGCACGTGCACAAATGGTACCTTCACGACCCCACCTAGGAATTTTCAATGGAGAGATATATTAAGTAATATATCAAACAAATGGGCTGCAGATGGATTCTACTCATAACTAGGGGATAGGAGGAGGGGATACCCTCTAATTGCCTTCAAGAACTTAAAGGAAACAACTAGGAGTAGAAGCCGAATGTCCAATCCGTACCATCCACTTGGGGCAGCCTGTTAGTAATCATGCCTTGTGCATGGTGAACGGACGCGGATGGGCTTCCTCCAACATGCAATGGGCTAGCGCGGAGGATCTTGGCCCACTACTCTTTAAACACTTCAAAATCAGCCATGATTACTTCTCAAAATCGGCCACGGTTCTCATTTCCCGGCAGCGAGATTGTCCCTGGTTACGGTGGCAACCAGCAAGACATGAACGCAGAGGGTGCAAAAAATATTCGGTTCGGACCTGGCCACCACAAGACACTAATACTGGCTACCTATAACGGACGTTCCCTTTCCTCAGAGAGTCGTCTGCAAAAACTAGAAGAAGAATTGGATAGGATCAACTGGGATATCATTGGACTCTGCGAAGTAAGAAGAACAGGTGAATTTAAAATTGAGCTGAACAGTGGGCATGTACTATACCACAGAGGAACAACCGATGAAAGAGTTAGTGGTGTGGGATTCATTATTCATAAGAAATGGAAGAATCAAATCATTGAGCTTGATAGTGCCTCCGACAGAATTGCAAGATTGTCGAGAAGATACAAGATGTAGATCATACAGGCCTATGCGCCAACCACAAGCTATTCTGATGAGGAAGTCGATGACTTTTATGAGGAAATTAGCAAGATGAGCCAAACAGGGAAATATTATCAGAAAGTCGTTATGGGCGACTTTAACGCCCGTGTCAGAGAAAAAAGAAAGGAGAAAATTTTCTTGGTAGTCATGGTTATGGCACAAGAAATGAAAGAGGAAACAAACTGGTAGAATTTGCAGAGTACGAACAACTGTACATCATGAATTCTTTTTCAAGAAGAAACCTCAGCGTAAATGGACCTGGAAAAGCCCAAATGGAACAACTAGTGAAATAGATTATATGCTGGCAAATAGGAAGCATTTGATCCAAGACTGCACTGTTCTCAAAAACTTCAACACAGGAAGCGACTACAGACTGGTAAGATGCAAGCTTGTTCTAAACACGAGAACAGAAAGACGAAAACTTTTCAGGAACACAAAGAAGATCATCAACATTGCACGCCTACAAGAACGCAGAACGGAATTCCAGCTAGAACTGCGAAATCGCTTTGAAATCTTACAAATCTTTTCATCACAGATATTAACAGGACACTAACTAAACACTTTAAAGAAGCAGCGGAAGTAGTAGCTGAAGAACAAGTTTCCAAACCACAGACCAAACTCACAGAAGAAACGAGGAAATTAATGAAGAAATGAAGAGAAATGAAGACAAAAAGAGAAGATACAAGATCAGTAATAGAATATTCGGAGCTTTGCAAGACAGTACGGAAACACATCACAGAAGATGTTCGAAAGTTCAACTGCAATCTTGTCAAAAAGGCGATTGAAGATAACAGGAGTTTGAAAACTGCGAAGAGAAAGCTCTGCATTAGAAGGAGAGGAATATTTGCACTCAAGAAAGCAAATGGCAAAATCACGAAGAATGGAAGTGAAATCATCGAAATTGTGGAGGACTTCTACAATAAACTTTACAAATGTGAGGATGATAATGACGCAAGAAGAGCAGACCAACTGAAAGGAAAACATGAAGTGTCACCGGTTATGGAAGGCGAAGTTGTCAAGGCTATTAAATCCATGAAGAGAGGAAAGTCCCCCGGAGAAGATGGATTTGCAATTGACCTGATTAAGGAAGCAGGAGAAGAATACAACAAATTACTGGCAAGTTTTTTCACGAAATGCCTTGGGATGTCAGACGTACCAGATGATTGGAATAATGCAATGATGGTTCTATTTTTCAAAAAAGGAGACCGAGAAAATATCCAGAACTCTCGCCCTGTCAGCTAATTATCAGTTGTTTATAAGATTTTCAGTATAGTCCTGACAGACTTGATTCAGCATTAGACTCAGCACAATCAAGAGAACAAGCGGGCTTTTAAAGCGGATATAGCACGATCGACCACATTCAAGTTGTGACGCCCCTCTTCCTAATTTAAATGTAGCAACAACTATTGTCTGGTGGGATGGTGGCCAAGGGTTCGGGACTGATACCCGAGGGTGTGAATTCTAAAATAATAATAACTACTACGGCTAATTACCATAACAACTCTCTTTATTTCTGGAAGCCTCAAAATTACGCCATAAATTGAGTGTTAATACGCCAGCAAAGACAAAGCTTAAACCAGATTGACATGATTTGCGTCAATCAACACCGCACATAAACACCTGACAAGTGCTATTTAATTCATAAGGCACTACTGAAGAGGGCCGTCCCAGAGTCAAAATACCTAAATGACTCATTTATCAGTCTTGTTTACATATCAACTGCATCAAACAGTTCATGCATAAATTACATAAAGGCTTACAGCTACTCTTAATTGCGAGCGAAGCTTCGCAATCGACACTAAAGTGCGTAACAACGTAAGTCGCACTCCGACTGTGCAGGCGAGTTTTCGTGACGAGCTACACAATCACTTAGCCACACGGGACACGCAGGTAGTGCCCTTATTTCCTGAACTAATGCTCTCTCGCCTGTTAATTAGCTTAATAAACAAGGGGAGGACCGTAGAACCCTCTTGGACACTCCAGTGTGACCATGACTCAGTTGCGACGATTTTCTCATGCTCAGGCGGAGTTGAAAATAAGTGCTCATAACGAGGCTTGGGCCATACAAGAGTTGCGCGCATGACTACCGAATAAGAGCATGAATCAGTCCATCAATACAATATACTGGTCACGAGTACCTGCATCGAACACAGATCCTTTGACTCGTTGCGTTGCCGTGCCTCCTCCTTATGTTTACATACGCAGACTAAATGCTAATTTACAAAAATACAACTAATACAATAATGTAACACGCGCGGAGTGCTCTCACTTAAATGCCCTATTCTGATGGCAATAGAGTCAGTTCAACCCTAAACTCTGTGCACTCGGACTCCGTTATAACCGGGCAAGATTCAGGTTAACTATTAACCAATCTTTTCATTAACTTGTTTGACAGATGCTAATCTTGTACTGTTTATATAGGTTGATTAAATGTTTTCACACGCACAACATGGAGCGGACTCGCCCAATATGACATCTTATTGGCTCGGAGGCTTCAGATAGCTGACGCATTCCAATGTATATTAGAACGAAAATCGTCATGTATTTCTTGTATACGGACAGCAAATCAACTTTCTTTCAGCAAAACTTTGGGATCATTAATCTAATGAATCAGCAGCAGCAGCTCAACAACAAGCAGGAAAGAAAATTAACAGATTTCGAACATCCAGGCGTTCTCACCATCTCTCTCCCAACCTCTCGCAGCGGTTGCTCAAAGCAGAAAAAAAAAACAATATATTAAAAAAACACACACACACAAAACTCAACAATACACACACAGGAAGATGCCACAGCTTCTCGGAAATTCTCCCAGAAACAATGTTCTTCCTCCTTAACAATGACGAACCCTGTTGCACGACCAAAGTCTCGAAACAGTGATCGTCAACAAACAATTAAAATGACTATTTTTTATAAAAACAGCTTTTAATCGACAAATAACTTAAATACATTACTAAACGATTCAACTGAATAATATAATAGATTTAAACAGCAAAAATCGAGAAATAAAGAGAGCATTAATAAACAAACATCGTATTAAATAACAAAATTAACAACTTCCCAATAAGCTACATATTTACATTCATGACACCCACATCATCCCGCCGGATCCATGTGACACTCCCTGACATGAAATGTCACATACGCCCGACGGAAACCCTTGAACATACCCTCTAAACATGTTCAAGCCTCCATTTATAATTCTAAGTCACAAAAGATATCTGCTTTCCATTGTTCATTTCCCTCTATGCAGACTCCGGTAATCCGGACGCAACCATTGCCTAAGATTATAACACCCCTGCCCCTGGCAAAATCCGCCTCAACTGTATCCCTACCCGGTCTCACGGGTTCATTTTCTCTTGCTCATCCATTCCAGGCTCCATCTCCACAGCCAAACGAAACTCCGGTGACTGTCTGCGAGCCACCATTTCCTCCTCCTCCGATTCTGAATCCTCACCCTCTATTCTTCTCGCTGAACTATTTCTCTGTAATCCTTCCTTCCACCTGGTGCTGGAGGAACACCAAAATATGGCTTTAACTGATCAACATGCACCGTGATTAAATCACGCCGTCTAGTACCATCGATCTTATATGTTACATCGGTGACCTTTTCCACTAGCCTAAATGGGCCAATATATTTGGGAGAAAATTTCTTCTTCTGCCCTCCCTGCCTTAACAACCAAACCCTCTCACTGATGCTCAGCATTCTGGTAGCCCGTCCTCTGTTGATGCAGTTTATTTTTTCCCGTCTGTGTTTACGAACGAGGTCACTCACCTCCTGCCTAATTTGGCACAATTTTTTTTACTAACGTAGATCGGTATTCATCGATATCCATCCCTTCCTGAGACCATTCCTCTTCTTCATCCCACCCTTTTGGCGCTATGGGATCGAAGCCATATAAGAGGTATGCAGGCACTTCTCTCAGCGACTTTTGACAACTCGTTCTCACGGTCCACCGCGGGAAGTCCAATACTTCACCCCAAGCTTCAGGATGATTTCCACACAGTGCTGCAATGGTCTTGCAAAAAGATTTGTTGCATCTTTCTGCAAGACCATTGGATGTTGGACGATAAGATGTTGTCACTTTGTGCGCAATGCCCAGCTCTTTACGTAGTGTGTTGAATGTCTCTCAAGTGAAATTAGTGCCCCTGTCGCTGATAATTTGCCTGGGCACACCATAACGACACATATGGCACATGCCAAGGCTTTTGCCACCGTGTCAGCCATTTTGTCAGGCAGGGCTCGAGCTTCCACAAAACGGGTTAACACGTCGGACATAACCAACACATTTATTTCCCCTTTTTGATCTCTGCACTTCCTGCCATGGAGCCTTGACCACATTTCTTTTTGTCTTCTGACATACAACACACTCTTTTACCTTCCGAACTAGGTCATTTTGCAAATCAGGCCAGAAGTATAATTTACGAACCTTGCGCAGTGTGGTGAGAGAGAAGTCGAGTCTTGGGTTTCGTGTCCTTGCTGAGTGCTGGCTATTCTTTAAGGTATTTATGGTGTCTTGAATGTGGAGTTCTTCATCATAAAATATGTACTATGAACTGTGTTAACCATTTTGTACTTTGTATATTTAAAAATTTTTCTCCCCGAATTCGTTCAAGGCGTTAAAAATCGTTTTTCGAAGTAAAATTTGTTTACTACAGTTCTGTCATTACAGCCATTAGATGACTATTCATATTCAACGGTCTTCAAATGTCTTTGAATGTCTCCAAATCAATGTAGTGATCACCATGTTCTTCATAACGAAGACTCGTATGTGTAGAAAGTTATAAGAGTTGATTATTTAGACTAATTGACTGTGCAAATTTTAAGCATGAACCAATAGTATGCACTTAAAGATGACATTCTCATCTGTAAAAAAAAATTCGAGAAAAACACCTCTATTACAATGTTTAAATCTTCAAACTTGACAGCATATTAAGGACTTTTACCCATTAAAAAAGAAAACTTACTCTTGTACCTCCTAATAAACTCGGTGTGTCATATGATGATGTTGTGAACTACAAATTCACTTGTCTGTATCTGTCTGGTCTGTGATATACCATATTTTCAAATAAAGACCAAAAACTTAAGGTGTTGCAGAAGGCTGAAAACCATCGTATAAGTCTGAAATATTTCAAAGCCTTGTGTTTATTATTACTAGCAGAGGCGTATGGCGTTGCCTGGGATAATTACATCTGTAGGTAAATAATCTCAAGCTGTTAAATAATAACTCAAAATTGGTTTCATCAATTTTACAATTGAAGGGCTCGGGGCAGTAAGGACCTAACCCACAGGAAGAAGTTTTTGAGAAAATTGATGTTATACTTTTAAAAAATCTGTCAATCTGTGTGGTTGATGTTTTGCTTTACTGTGATTGCTAGTTTACTTGTCAATTATTACTGAAACATACTGGAAATGGATTTCACAAGCAATGATTATTACATTTAGTAAGAACTTCTTCCAGTGGGTGAGGTCCTTAATGACCCGATCGCTTCATTTGATGAATTTGATGGAGGGCTTGCAGTACATATCGGGAAAGAAAACACACAGAAATCCGACCGACTTCGCCTTTTATTTTTGGCTTTTCACGGATACAAATGAAGAGGCACACAAGATGCCTTTTTATATACAGATTATGTTGGAATAAGCAGGCATTAATTGGAGGAAGCAAAAGCAGAGTTTGGTTGAATACAAATTCATTGATTCGATGGATAGAAATTCATTGATTGGATAGATACAAAATAAGGAAAATAGCTAAACAACGTTGGTTAAATGGTTGTGATTGGTAGGAACATAACGAGCGAATAAGAATAATAACAGGTACGAACAAATGCCAGAAAAATATGGTAAAATTACAGAGAATTAAATAATGAAGAGAGCAAAGAAATTCATAAATATAAAATATAAAAAAAAGGATTAACAATTTACACAAGTATAACAATAAAAGAATAGTTAAATCAGGTCGGCAATGGGCAACAGCATGGAATGGACGTCTAATATTGTTTGAACATTGATGAGTTTATCAGGTGAATCACGCTTGGCTTTGTATGATTCGATTGCTTCTAAAACCCCTGCAGTCTTGAAGGGGTCATAGGAACGGTAAACAAGGGATATAATGTCATTTCATTAGGTAAGAAGCAATGTGTTCCTTGTATCTGATGGCGAACTGCGAGAGCTTAAACCAATGTAGTAGCTATCGCACTGGCTACAGTTACTTTCGTAGACACCGAATTGGAAGTACACGTCAAGGGTACGATGTAAAGGTGGGTTGAGAGAATGTTTCCAAGAAGTAGGTGTGCGGAAATAAGCACGTAGGTTGAATGAGGCGGAAACTTGGAAAAGACGGTAGCAATGAGGGCTGAGGTACAGAATTGATACCCAATTTGTTAGGTTTGGTAGCAGAGAACCCCTCAAAGGCATAAAGGAGTCCTTTGGGACGGCATAAAGGAGAGTGCAATTTTCCTTATTTTGTATCCATCCAATCAATGAATTTTTATCCATCCAATCAATGAATTTGTATCCAACCAACCTATGCGTTTGCATCCACCAACCAATGCCTGATTATGTATATAAATCTGTATATAAAAATATAATCTTTTTACAGGGTGATTCAGAAAGGTAGGTCAAAAATGAAATACCATATACATTTTGTAGTAGGGAACAATATTTTTCCTATAAACACGGGTCTGGAAATGCATCCTTACAGAGATAATGCAACTTGTACGAGATAGAAATGGATGTGCATTACCCGGACAGCAGTGGTAGGGTCCATGTAAATTAGGATCTAAACCTGTAAATTGTTCATGTTCTCTACTTTAAAAGAGAGGAACCGAAACATGTGACTCCATTGTCGTACAATGGATAGCTTGACTAATGCGGAGCTCGCAGACATGCATCTCGTCTACAGCAAGGCACAGGGTAATGTTACTGAAGCGGAGAGGATTTACCAACAGCGTTTTCCAGACCGTGATCACCCACATCTTCACTAAAGTTCGCGAGAATCTCGTTCGCAGACTAAACACCTGCATTGAGGCTCAGTGCCGGCATTTTGAACGCCTACTGGAATGTCATTCCTACCTCGTAGAAGTTGCATTATCTCTGTAAAGATGCATTTCCGGACCCATGTTTATAGGAACAATTTTGTACCCTGCTACAAACTGTACATGGTATTTTATAATTGACCTACCTTTCTGAATCACACTGTATAAAAAGGAATCTTGTGTTCCTCTTCTTTTGTATCCTTGATAAAGTAAGGAATAAAAGGCGAAACCGGTCAGAATTCTGTGTGTTTTCATTCTGGATATGTACTGCAAGGCCTCCATTAACTTCATCAAGAGGGACAGAACAGAGAACTCTCCATTTCACAATTCTACAATTTTCTTCTGTAGACTTTCTTGTTGTTCAGATGTTTCCTACACCCGCTGCCGACTTGTTCTTTTCGTCAATGCCATTTTGTTAGATCTGAATTAACATATATCCTTCGAATGATTATTAAACAGCAGAATACAGAGTTCTTGTTGATTTCAAGAATCGAGTTTAACCCTTAGCCTCCCACGTGGAATATCGGTCACACTACCACCCACATGAGGTCTCTGTGACCCCTGAAACATAAGAAATAAACATGTTTTTGCATTTATTATCTTTATTAAATGATTAAATAAAGAACCAAAACAAAAAATTTTCTTCATATTATAACAAAAATGAAACATCAATACAAAAAAAAAAAGAAAATTGTACATTATCGAACCTTTAAGGTCATGTGGAAATAAAACTCAATAGAAATTTAAAAAGTGAGCTGTCTTGAAGCAAAACTTTGCCATTCATCACTTTGTGTGGTCTTACACTTTTCGTTTCCTCGGTTGATACGATCACCATTCACTCACATTATGCTCACCATAGCAGTGTGTTGGTGAAAAAGACTGCTTGCCCTGTCGCCTTTGCACTCTTTCTCAATAGTCTGCTAATCCCCAGTACTTACAGTTACTGCTCATTTGTAAAAATTTTCAAGGAAATGTTAAGTTTTAATAAAAGCCCGAAAAAAAACAGAAATTCTATGTATTCCTTCTCATACTACACACTCTGCCTTGCATGTCATGAGATATATATTGTTGGCCGTGCATATTTTTGGTGAATTCCATGTTGATATCATTGTTGATACCTATTGTTGCATAAACTTTACCTTCCATTGTTGGTCATGAGATACTCCTTATTAATATGCCCTGTCATCACCACGAATATTGTTTAATATCGACAATTAATATTTTTCGAAATCTGAGGTAGACAGTGACCTTCCTCTTGTTTTGAAGATCAAGTAAGCAAAATTTCATCTAGATCGGAATAAAACTTTATATTTATATAAGAAACAAACAAAAACAAACAAATATTCTTCTTTATTTATATAGACTATCATCTCTTGAAAGCACCCAGGATAATTACAATTGTAGGTAAATAGAACAACATAAAGAAGTTAAATAAGTACTCAAATGTTTTTCAGTAATTTACAATCTCCTGCTGTAGACAAGTTCCCGTTGTTCTGATGTTTCTGACGTCGGTTAAATTTTTGTTTTCTATGATCAATACTCATTCATCTCTTCGGTGGCATTTCCATAGATTTTAATTAACATGTGCACTTCGAACGATTATAATTAAGCACATCACATGTGCCCTTCAATTTGAAGGATTGAGTTGATTTATACTTTGTTAATAGGTATTTCTTCAACTGTCGCCCGAGCAAAGGGACCCAGCGTTGCCCAGGATATTTCCAGTTGTAGGGAACCTCAAGAATTTAAATAATAACTCAAAATGGTTTTCAATAATTCTGCAATTTCTTATTGTAGACGAAGTTCCCATTGTTCAGATGTTTCCGAAGCCCGGATAACTTTTTGCCTTCTCTGGCCATTCAGTTCTTCAGTTCCATATCTATATATATGAATTAACATTTATTCTTCGAACGATTATTATAGAGCATAATATAGTGTTGCTTATTGGTTTGAAGAGTCAAGTTTATGAATGCTTTGTCATTGGTTATGTCGCCAACGGTCCCCCGAGCAAAGAGACTGCTGCTTCTATCGCCTTTCACTCTTTCTCAATAGTTTGCTAACTCGCCAGTATCTCCAGCTATTCATTGTTTTTAAAGATTTTCAAGAAATTGGTAGTCCTAAGAACTCTCAATTCTAAGACAAGCCTGAATAACAGGTAT
Source organism: Rhysida immarginata (assembly GCA_023313115.1). Classification (NCBI taxonomy): domain Eukaryota; kingdom Metazoa; phylum Arthropoda; class Chilopoda; order Scolopendromorpha; family Scolopendridae; genus Rhysida; species Rhysida immarginata. The sequence goes on from JAHWFO010065751.1 coordinate 592,528, forward strand.
CCTATGCACAAACTGAATTGTTACAAATTGAATCTTAGTTCTATTGCACAGACTTTGCTTTCCATGGGTCATGAGATATATGTTGTTGATCCCTACATAGTGATGGTGCATTGCGATTTGGTACCATTGTTGATACCTGTTGTTGCACAAACTTTTCCTTGCATTGTTGGTCTTGAGATATACAGTGTGATTCAAATCATGTGTAAAACAATTTAAGGGGGTATTACTGAGGTCAATGAAAATGGGTTCGAATTTAGACGATAACTGAGATATGAACAGAAATAAAAATAGGTTGAAAAATGGGTCGTTGAAAAAGTAAAACAAAACTCAAAATAGTTTACTTGGTCGAACCGCACCCCCCAAAAAAAACGAAGATACTCATTTCGGAGCCCACCAATTCGATGATAAACTTATTGACGAAACGTAAATCGATAATGTCAGAAGAATTTTAAGACTACTTGCAACCCGCCACTGGGCTTGTAGCAGACGATGTTGAGAAAACACGCGAGACGCAGATAATTCGCTCCACCTCGGCAAAAAATAAAGAAGAGCATAGACTTACCACTGGAATGACACACCACTTAAATGAAGACCACTATCAAGTAGTTGTCGTAAAATCAGACGGGACTGTAGCTTGTTGAAATACACACAATATGAAACATGAAGAATTTACACATTCAAATTTATGATACTTGAATTCACACTATTTATCTAATGCCAGGTATGGTCTTTCCGCTGTTAACTTTGTTTAAGCACACATATCACATTAAACCGACACTGCACTTTAATACGGGCTTTTACACTTTAAAAGAATTAAATCACCACACTAGATTAACACCAATAACTCACACAGAAAACAGTTGCCCTTTTCATCAGACTGTGCAGACAACTGCTAAATATTTTAGCTGCACTTTAAAATACCACCACCATAGCCCATGTGATCAGCAGATTTCCAATTCTCAAAATACGGAGCACGATAAACTCTTGGGGTAATCTGCCTATTGTTAAATTTAAACACCTCCCTCAGTCAGGTAAGTATATTAAAAATTATTTGCACAAAGTACCAAATGAGGATCTGAGGACACAAATCACGAACACACTTTTTGACCCAAAATTATAGCTGATGCCAAGGTTTCGCTACTACGGCTTGTTGGGGCCCACCTGAGATGCGGACCTTTTGTTTGCCGAAACATTAATGCTTTTCTCTATCCAATAGAAAAACAATTTAGAAATGAGAGACAATGAAATTCGGGAACAGACTCTGCAAATTTTAGTCTACGCTTCGACAGCACTCTTTAATACAACGTGTTACACATCGCTATAATATTTTACAGTCACAGTCTAATACGGCAGTAAAGTCACTGAAATTGGTGGCGGTCGATTTACTGGAATGAGAGCGAGCACTGAGGTAAATTCCACCTGCGCCTCTCGAGCAATAATCGCTTATAGAGAAAGGAAATACACGTAGTATTTGTCACTTTCCAAAAGTCCGACGGCATCATGATAGAAAATTATATGAAATGGATTATGCTGGGAAACCCAGTTTCTAGCTCGTAGCACTGTCAAGCATTGCACGCTGCTCGCTTGTACATATAAAAACGTCTCGTTCAAAAAGAGGGTCCTACCATAATATTGAAACCACTGTTGAAGGAATGCTTCATCGTCTTCCGTGAACGGGCACCCTCCATTTTTTGGCATCGCCTCCCCCGAGGTACAAGGCACTTTGTCAGTGTTCGGGAAAATATCAGCCATGGGCATGCAAGGAATAACACAGAATCTCTTCTATTATTCTCACAATTTTATCCCGTAGCTCGGCCTGGTCTTTTTCTGGCTGTAATCTCGCTGACAGTCGTGGACTCGCTGCCAGTCATGTCGGTCATATTGCTCGCCAACTGCCTTCGCCGTTTTACCATTGAATGCCCCGTCGCTCATAAACTCGCTCGTTGCCATACCTCGTAAAATTCCAAAGGCGGAGCAATCCTCATACGCACGCTTGTACCTTGCGAGGCCATTCGACGCACTTTTTCTATGCTTCAAAACTTTGCGACCCGGAGTTCTCTCCTCACCCTCTCGCCTCCATATCACTTTCTTTCTCCCCATTTCTTTTTGACCACTGCATTTCTCTTTTTCTGAAATGGTGAGACTCGTAAGCTATCAGAAACAGTTTTGAGCTATATTGTTGGGTGGCTACTGCTCCTATGGCTACTGATGAAGCATCGCACATGATATGCAGTGGTTTCTTGGGGTCGAATATCTTGAGGATGGGTGGATTAACGTATACCTCCTTAAGTTCACAAAATGCGTGCTGTTGAGCTTTACCCCATATAAACAGTTCGTCTTTGAGCAGCAGCTGGAACAATGATGCTGTGATTAAATAATATCTGGGGACAAATGCCTTATAAAATTGGGCCGTGTCTAGGAACCCTCGGAGCTGAGACAATGTAATGGATACTGGCCAGCTTTGGAGATTCTTTCTTCACACGACTTTCCCTGCAGGCTGATGTTGAAACCTAGATATTGGACCTTCTGAACGCCAAAAACACATTTACTCTTTCGGAAGAAAAATCTGAGTTCCTTTAACTTTTGGAGTACCTTGCGTGCCAGGTCATTGAATTGTTTCAATAAGGATGTCGTCGAAATAGTAAATGACTCCTTTGTTTAGAAACTCTTCCAACACCTATTTCAGGGCTTTAGAAAAGATGGCCCCTTTTAACCCAAATGGTAATATTTTGTATTAAATTGCCCGAAACGGGTTTTAAAATCTGATAGGTAAGTATCTCGCTCAACAAGCCGTATTTGGTGGTAGGCTTGTAATACAACTTGTTTCGTGTAATATTTAGCCACCTGCAGCCTATCGATTAGTGATGCTATGTGAGGAAACAGTAATCACATAGAATCACTAATCATCTTTTGTTATGGAATTTAATTTACAATAGTCTTTGCACATGCGTAACGAGCCGTCTTTTTTTTTGACAAAGAGTACTGGCGATGTATAATAAGATGTTGAAGGAATAATAAGTCCCTTAACTACTAAATCTTTTACCCTTCTTTGTAGCTCGTTTTCTTCATCTTGCGACAAGGGGTATAACCTCGAGTTAAATGGCATTGCTACTTGTTACAATTCGACGCAATGCTGTGTGGCTCGTCTTGGTGGCATTCCTGCTGGTAGCTCCTCACGAAAAAGCTCAGCGTATTCTGAAATAACATGTTTGCCATAATTTTGGTTACTGTAGTTATCACTATTATTATTCTCTTTATGTAAGTAACAAATACATACTTTTGTAGTCCTTAGCATGCAGCAGTTCTTTGGTTTCCTGGACCGACATCACACAGTTATATGAGTTTTCGCTCCATTCTGGTGGCCAATGTTTGCAGCCTTTTATTCGGATGTTGCGTCTCTGGCTTCACCATTTAAAAAGAGGATCTACTTTGCTTATCCATTGGAAACCTAGGATTATATCAAAATTATGCAGCAGCAGAAGATGAAGGTATAATTTTTCACGATACTTCCCTCTGGATGTAGGTACTTGGAATGCCATTTCTGTGACTTCTTGCTTCCAACTGTCTGCATAGGTTACCATACGTCTGTTGTCACTCTTCGTAGTTTTTAGTTTTAGTTTTCTGGTGCACGACACATTTGTATGATTTTCAAGAGCTGCTGTGTCAATCAATGTTTTATAGTCTTGATTGCCTATTTTTAACCGTATGATGCCCAAGTCCTTTCTGTGATCATGAAAAATAGCGTTATTAGGGCTAGCTTTTGTCTTTCGGGGCTTATGCTTACTTCTGCAATTTTTGCTTATGTGGCTCTACTTTTGGCAATTATAATAGATTACGTACTTTTTCTCTTTTGTCTTTCGAAGCCTGTAGGATTCTTTTTGTATCACTCGCAGTTGCATCAGCTCTGGTTCTGGAGCAGATGGGTTTAAGCCATAAGTTTTGTACCATCTCTCTACGCCCTGTTCGACTGTAGTGCAACCTTGAAGCTTGACCTTTGCTGCTAGCTCTTTTGGTAGTCCTTGAATCAGAAAAAACAACTTTTCTGATTACTACGTGTCAGTAAGGTTGTTAACGAGTTTGCGGAATGTCGCTATATACACTGTTAAGTCATTATTTCTGAGCTTAAGCTTCAGATGGTCCATGCGCCTCGAGAGTTGAGTTTGGCCTCTCGAAAACACCCTTAAGAATTCTAACCAGAAATAAGTCCACATCACGAAATGTTGGCTTATATGGCTGGTGAACCACTCTTTTACTGTTCCCTTGAGGTAGCCTTGAATAAAATTAACATTCTACATCTCGTATACCTTTATTGTTTGCTTCATTTACGAAGTTGTTTATGAACAACCCCGGATCTTCGTCTGGTAATCCGGGAAATGTGCGGAGTTCTATGATATTGACTAACCTTTGGGCTGGCGAGTCCACTAATTCTCTTAACACCTCCGTCAATTCAACCAGTAGCCTTTGTGGGGCCATGGCTTTTTTTTCACTGTGGACAATAACACCTTCACTCAAACGTTCCGCTCGCATGAACACACTCTTGGAGAATTAAATTGCCTGATGACAAATAACTTTTTCATTCACTGATGAGAAATGGTGGGTAACGCTGATTCCAAAAATTAATGCCTTTCTGGCTATGCTGAATTCGGTTACGTCTTGGGCAGGTTGGGCGGGTAAAACACATGCACCCCAGAGTCAACAGTTAGTAATCCGTCTGGTACCACAAACGTTCCACTCTTGTCACGTGGAAAAGCACAGCAAGACAAGAGAACAGAACGTGTAAAAAAAACATATGTTTTACTCAGAATTTTTTTTATTTTTGTAATAAATTAAAGTCTGCACAGTAAAAGGCTTGTATATCCTTTAACAACAACAAGAAATTTGCTTATGCCATTGAAAAAGTAAAACAAAAGTCAAAATAGCTCACTTGGTCAAACTGCACCCAAAAAAAACCAAAGATACTCGTTTCAGAGCCCACTAATTCAGTGATAAACATATTCACAAAATGTAAATCGATAATGTCAGAAGAATTTTAAGACAACTTGCAACCCCCTGCTCGACTTGCAGCAGACGAGGTTGAGAAAACAGGTGAGATGCAGAAAATTAACTGCACTTTGGCAAAAAATAAATATGAGCATTGTCTTTATCACTCCAATGACGCCCCACATAGATGAATACTACTATCACGTAGTTGTCATAAAATCGGACGGGAATATAGCTCGTTGAAATACACCCAGTATGAAGCACGAAGAATTTACTCACTCAAATTTATGATACTTGAATTCACACTGTTTAGCTAACGCCAGAGAGGGCCTCTCCGCCATTAACTTTGTTTCAGGCACATATCACTTTAAACTGACACTGCACTTTAATACGGGCTTTAACACTTAAAAGAAATAAATCACCACACCAGATTAGCGCCAATAACTCACACAGAAAACAGTTGCTCTTTTTTCATCAGACTATGGAGACAACTGCTAAATATTTTAGCTGCACTTTTAACATACCACCACTATAGCCCATGTGATCAGCAGACTTGCAATTCTCAAAATACGGAGCACAAAAAATTCTTTGGGTAATCCGCCTATTGGTAAATTTAAATGCCTCCCTCAGTCGGGTAAGTATATTTAAAAATGATTTACACAAAGTACCAGACGAGGATCCGAAGACACAAATCACTAACACACTTTTTGATGCAAAATTATAGCTGATGCTGAGGTTTCGCTACTACGGCTTGTTGGGGCCCACAGGAGATGCAGACCTCTTGTTCGCTGAAACGTTAATGCTGTTCTCTAGCTAATAGAAAAACACTTTAGAAATGAGAGACGTCGAAACTCTAGAACAGACACTGCAAATTTTAGTCAATGCTTCGACGGTAATCTTTTGTGACAAGTCACATCGCTTGGGCGGGGGGGGGGGGGTATTATATGGGCCCAACGGGAAATAAATAGTTTCAAAATTTTAGCTAGCGAATCTTAAGTTGTAACACTGCTATTTAATTACCAGCCTAATATAATTCTTTCTTGTAATTTTACAATTACTATTTTTTATACTATGTTTAGAAATAAAAGGTATTATTTTTATTTTATAAATATTCATTTTCGTTGCGCCGATCTCAAACCTATTGCGTCAACAGAGCAAAGTAACAGAGTGAGATGATCGCTGTTTGCTATTATTCTTAGGGAGAAATTCTTGGAAGATGAGGTTCTCGTCATCTTCTAATTATTGTGATAATGTGTTGTTTTGTTATTTTAAAGAATAAAAGGTTTTTTTTGGACCGAAAATTTCGTAATGGAAGGACGGTTTTTTCCCCCATTGTTTTGGTGGATATAGCAATGATGGCGTCAGACTTTAATGTCGTCATTCTAAATCGATTTATCATTGATGTCTGCATGACCAATGTTAAACTATGTATATGCTATAGAGGATAGATTATTTGTTTCTTTTGACAAATGAAGAGCATGTGTTATCGTGGAATGACGCAAGGATCTACTGGTACAGTTCACGTGTCATATATGAACAGTTATGGCATGTTGTGCTTGTAGCAGCTAGACAGATCGTCGCATTTGATATATGAAGAACTATTTGTTCTCTTTTAATTCACACAGCTTGTGTGATACAATTGATGAAAATTTATTTTAATGCGCATGTGGTTAACATGTATAGCATAATGATCTGCCTGTTGTTCGTAATGCTATGGAATATGTTCAAGGAGTGCTTTCAAGCAGTGAGTTATCGGTTTTAAGGAGCAATAATCGTGAGGCAGTGAAATCCTACCATAGATCCCTTGATTCTAGAGTGGAGGTAGATCACGGTGTATTATAATGAGTACACTTGCCAGTTGGTAGCGAACTGCGTGGGAATCATCGGCGGGGGTTTCTGTGGTTCTCCCCGTGTCTCTCATTGAGTTGTCAATTTACAAAGAATCACGTGATGCTCTCCAGCATAATGCCATTGCAGTTAGAGGGTGGTGATTGCCCGTGGCAGACCCGACTTAGTGAAACTCACAATGCGACCTCATGCTTAGGATTATTGTAATAAATCTGCTATTCCTGCTAAAAGTTATTAGTTAAATATATTGAGGAAGAGTATTATATATTATGCGTCTTTTTGTAAGGAACTGCATGTGTTCCGCATGCCTGCTGGCGATTTGCAGAGCAGTAGCGTGTTAGGCTAAGCATCACCCGGTCTTTATTCGTCAATATAAAATACCGCACATCTACAAGGATGCGTATCAGCAAAAGATCATGGAGTTGGAGTGGGCCGGTATTATTGAGACAAGTTTTAGCCCGTGGAATTCCCTTGTGCACGTGGTGCCGTTTACGCTAGCGTTACCGGCTGGCTTTGTAACACGATTGGTCAAGAATATTTTAATTCACCATAAATACAATTATGATCTACTTTAAATGTTGTATTGGGCTGGTCATGTTAATAAAATTGGCGTTCTGTATTTAATATTGCTTGATTAATTGTGTAGTTAGACCAACAATCACTCGCTCTCCACATATCAGTCCTGAACCCCCCTGTGCACGTGGTGCCAAAAAAAAATGGTGACATATGTATCACCTTAGATTTTCGGCAAGTCAACATGTGCACAAGCCCAGTGGACTTTCCCGCTCCAATAGTGTGGGACGTCCTGGAAGAACTGAATGGGCATAGGTTCTTCTTAGTGCTCGACTTTAATAATGGGTATTTTCAAATACCGTTAGTCGAGTCACTGAGGGAATGCTATGCCTTTCAGACTACCTGGGGAAAATTTCAGCTGACTAGGCTACCCCAGGGAGGCAAGAACTCCTCCCACCTTTTTCAGCAGTATGTAGTTAAAACATTGCAGGGAAGGCTGGGAGGAGAAGTGCATACCTTCCTGGATGATATCGTCATATCAACAAGGAGCTTTGGTGAGCATCTTGACATCTTAAGGTGGGTGTCTGAGAGATTTTGGGCCAAGGGTTTATTTATTAAGCCTGTGAAATGTCAATTCTGCACCCATTGTGTTCGTTATCTGGGCCATGTGATTTCTGCTGATGGGATAGGGCCAGACCTGGATAATGTGGCGGCTATTAACAGTATTAGAGAGCTTAGAAATGTTAAGGAGGTCTGAGGGTTGATAGGTTCCATGAATTTCTATCGTCCGTTTATCGAAAACCTATCGGAGATACTCCTTCCTATCACCCAATTGACCCGAAAAAGGGTAAAGTTCTGCTGGAGCAATGATTGTAGTGAAGCTCTGGGGCTTCTCAAAGCCAAGTTGTCAGGAGCGCCCATAATAATTGCACTTGATTACAAGGAAAGATACTTCCTTGCGACGGATGCGACAGCAGCTGCAATTGGGGCAGTACTGCAGCAGAAAGTCGAGGGTGTGTTAAAACCAATCGCCTTTTTCAATCAAAATCTGCAGGGCGGGCAATTAAATTATGCGGTGATAGAGAAGGAGGTCCTCGCGATCGTGTTAGCAACGAAACACTTCCGTCACATTATCCTGGGCTTTTCTACGACGATAATTACAGATCACAAGCCTCTTCTGTTCATACAGAGGATGAAAGACTCCAATCAGCGGGTATTTCGCTGGGCCCTGCAATTGGAGGAATTTCACCTCGAGTATGAACATATGGCAGGTAGGCAAAACTGGGTACCTGACCTATTATCCCGGCAGTGTGCACCTACCGTGGTGGTACACATGAACCCGGATATGAAACAGGAGCTGTTGAAACAGCTGCCTGGGGATTCCTGGTTGTCAGAGTATTGGACAGTACTGCAAGACCAGGACGAAGTAGTAATGCCATGGGGCAGATTGACATTGGCTGATGGGATAGTGGTCCGGTATGACCTCAGACATCCTGTTAATAACTTTATATAATATTTTACAAGTTTATATTTATTTCGTACAAAAAGAAAATAAGAGAAAGAATATAATAATAATATTTATTGTAAATTAGTATGTGGTAATTTCAAATTACATCTCCTGAATGTTTTAAACTAAATAATAATTAATTACATTATACATTTACTTATGTAACAATGACTAAGTGTTCACGAGAGTAATTAATCACGTGAACACATTGTTGTATATACACTACTGTTTATAAAAATCGCAACACCCTGATGGAATGGTCTAATCCATATGCAATTTGCAATATTTGCATACAATGGGTCAAAGTATAAATGATTAGATTTTCAGAGTAATTGCTTGAAAGAACACCATGCCTCGACGACGACGAAGGGTACCATATCAACAGCTGACAGACTTTGAAAGAGGACGCATAATTGGTCTGCGTGAAGCGGGATGGTCGTATCGTGACATTGCTGCTCGTGTAGGACGTAATGCAACGACAATTATGCGTGCATGGAGGCAGTGGAGCGAAGAGAACAGGGCACACCGAAGACCAGGCTCAGGAAGACCCAGCACAACGACACCGCGAGATGACAGACACCTCTATCGCATGTGTGTAGCAGATCGTACAGCCACTTCCACAGTGTTAGCACAACAGTGGGGTGCTACAGTAGGCAGGACAATGTCTGCTAGCACTGCACGACGCCGTTTGATTTCCAGAGGATTGATGGCACGAGTATCATTGTTGCGGATTCCTTTGACTCAAAACCACCGGCGCCTCAGGTTGCAATGGGCCCATCAACACCAACAGTGGCAAGCTGAATGGCAACAAGTTGTGTTTTCGGATGAGTCAAGGTTTAACTTGCAGCACCATGACGGCAGGATACGAGTCAGAAGACATCGTGGCGAGCGCGACCTTCCAGAATGCATCCTGCAGCGTCATTCAGGACAAACGCCAGGGGTGATGGTGTGGGGTGCAATCAGTTACCATGGCCGTTCCCGTCTGATCAGAATCCATGGCAATCTGAACAGTGACCAGTACATCAGGGAAGTTGTGCAACCCGAGGTCATCCCCTTCCTGCAGAACCTTCCAGGCGCTGTATTCCAAGAGGACAATGCCCGACCGCATGTGGCCAGAAATGTCCTCACCTTTTTCCAAGCACATCAGACGCCCTTGTTCCCCTGGCCTGCTCGTTCACCAGACATGTACCCAATCGAACATGTGTGGGACAGGGTTGCTCATCGATTGGCTCGTCAGACTCCTGCAGCAGCAACTGTGGATGAACTGTATACCCGTGTAGACAGAGCATGGCAGGACATTCCCTAGGCCCTTATTCAGAGCTTGTTTGACTCAATGCCACGACGTTTAGAGGCTGTAATTGCATCCCACGGTGGTTTCACCCGATACTAATGTGACAATAAAACGCATTGTATTGACCTGAAAATCTAATGGTTTCTTTTCTGACCCATGATATGCAAATGCTCCAAATTTAATGCAGATTGAGCTATTCCATCAGGGTGTTGCGATTTTTATAAACAGTAGTGTAGAATGATACAGAACCGAAAAAGACTTCATTCACGATGGAAGTGAC
>JAHWFO010065751.1:602956-614670 GCA_023313115.1 Rhysida immarginata
CTGGAGTTTTATCACCGACGAATTGAAAATTTCTGCGGACACCAACACATCCAAATGCTTGTCCGAGAATCTGTGTTCCATCTGGGCTAAGGGGAAGGCTGTGGGCCCAATTCCATGATAGTGTACTGGGGGGGGGGGGGGCATCGCGGAGTAGAGACTACCATATGTAAACTCCGTAAACGGTATTTCTGGCCAGAGATGCGCAGGGGTGTAATCCAAAAAGTGCGCGGGTGCATAGTTTGCCAGAGGATGAAGAAAAATGTGATGAAAGCACCATGGCAGGTGGGTATTGGGGCTAGATACCCGTTTGAGAAGTTGGTCATTGATATTGTGGGGCTAGTTCAGAGATTGAAACAAGGAAACAGATACATTTTGGTGATGTCAGACGTATTAACAAGGTTTGTAGAGGCGCATGCCTTGCCCGATCAGACTGCCAGTATTGTGGCAAAACAATCGTATGTCACTATGGTGTGCCTAAGCAGATCATTAGCGACAGAGGCGCCAATTTTACGTCAGAGATTTTTAGGCTGTTATGTGAGGAGCTAGGCATAACCCACAAAATGATGACTTCCTATTGTCCGACGTCCAATGGCCTCGCGGAAAGGTGCAATAAGTCACTATGCGAGACCATTGCGACCCTGTGTGCCAATCATCCTGAGACTTGGGATGAATTTTTAGAGTATGCACTTTGGGTCATGAGGACGAGCTACCATGAGGAGTTGAGGGAAGTGCCAGCGCACATGTTATATGGGTTCGACCCCATAGCCCCAAGAGGATGGGATGAAGATGAGGAGGAGGGACGCGAATATAGAGATAGAGGAGAATATCGGTCCGAGATTGTGAAGAAGTTATGGCAGATTAGGCAAGAAGTAAGTGGGCTTGATCAAAAGCGTAGGGAAATGAAAATAAATCGGATAAACAAAGGAAGGGCCACTAGAACTCTCAATGTTGGAGAAAAGGTGTGGTTATTGAGAAAAGGGGGTCGAAAAAAAATTTTTCGTCAAAGTATATGGGTCCATTCAGGCTGATTGAGAAGGTCACGGATGTGACGTACAAAATTGAAGGAACATGACAGCGGGATATAATCACTGTGCATATTGATCGGCTGAAGCCGTATTATTGTCCGGCTCCTGCTTGGTATGATAATAGGAATAAGAGGAAAATAGTGAAGAGGGCTCTGCTATAAGGGAATTGGAGGACGAGTTTCAGAATCAGAAGAGGAGGAGATGGTGTCAAGGATAGTTTGTAGATGGTCCCCAGAGTCAGATCAGGCTGAGGAAAAGGAACCAGAGATGGGTGAACAAGTGGAGAGTCACGAGGAACAGGTGTCCATAGAGCCTATGGAAGATAGTGCGGAGGAGGAGATACCCATGGTTCATGGGCGAGACAATTTGAGGCAACGCCCACGGTTAAACTATCGAGATTTCCATAAAGGTAAATGATGAAGAGGGGGATGCATATTGCGACGGTGAAGGAATTCAATTCCTGGAAAAGGAAGACGTTTGGGTTTTTGTGAGCTATAAGATGAAGAATGAGTGTCAGTGTTTAGTTGATTAAATGTATGTATTTTTGGGGTTGGTTATGCTAAAAAAAATTGTTTGGTTAAAATTTTTTTTTGTTGTTGTTGGGCGTATGTGACAAGTCATGTTGCTTGATGGGGGTGTTACATGGTCCCAACGGGAATTAAATAGTTTCAATATTTTAGCTAGCAATTCTTAAGTTGTAACACTGCTATTTAATTACCAGCCTAATATAATTCTTTCCTGTAACTTTACAAGTACAATTTCGTATTCTATGTTTAGACATAAAAGGTATTATTTTTATTATATAAATATTCATTTTCGTTGCGTCGATCTCAACCCTGTAGCGTCAACAGAGCAAAGTAACACAGTGAGATGATCGCTGTTTACTATTATTGTTATGGAGAAATTCTTGGAAGATGAGGTTCTCGTCATCATCTAATTGTTGTGATAACGTGTTGTTTTGTTATTGTAAAGAATAAAAGTTTTTTTTTTGGACCGAAAAGTTCGTAATGGAAGGACGTATTTTTTCCATTGTTTTAGTGGATATAGCAATGATGGCATCAGACTTTAATGTCGTCATTCTAAATCGATTTCTTATCATTGATGTCTGCAAGTATAATTTACATGATCAATGTTAAACTATGTATATGCTATAGAAGACCGATTATTTGTTTCTTTTGACAAATGAAGAGCATGTGTTAAACAGTGTTTTCAGATGCGGTGTTGCTAATTTCGAGCGAAGCGTTTGACGGGAGTTAGCGTGCAGCCGTCACGATGCAGAAGTTTTATCAGTGCGCAGGTATCGCTGTTGGAGCAGTATTCAAATCCCTCTGCTTGCCATAATTTGAAGTCGATGATTGGTGAGTGAATTTAATTTGTTGTTTTCTTTGTCTGTGGAATGACGCAACGATCTACTAGTACAGTTCACGTGTCATTTATGAACGGTTATGGCATGTTGCGCTTGTAGCAGTTAGACAGATCGTCGCATTTGATATATGAAGAACTATTTGTTCTCTTTTAATTCGCACAGCTTGTGTGATACAATTGATGAAAATTTAGTTTAATGCGCATGTGGTTAACATGTATAGCATAATGATCTGCCTGTTGTCTGTAATGCTATGGAATATGTTTATGGAGCGCTTTCAAGCAGTGAGTTATCGGTTTTAAGGAGCAGTAATCGTAAGGCAGTGAAATTCCTACTGTAGATCCCTTGATTCTAGAGGGGAGGTAGATCACGGTGTATTGTAGTGGGTACATTTGCCAGTTGGTAGCGAACTGCGTGGGAATCATCGGCGGGGTTTCTGTGGTTCTTCCCGTGTCTCTCATTGAGTTGTCAAATTACAAAGAATCACGTGACACTCTCCAGCGTCATACAATTGCAGTTAAAGGGTGGTGATTGCCCATGGCAGACCCAACTTTGTGATACTCACAATGCGACCTCATGCTTAGGATTATTGTAATAAATCTGTTACTCCTGCTAAAAGTTATTAGTTAAATATATTGAGGAAGGGTATTATATGTTATGCGTCTTTTTGTAAGGAACTGCATGTGTTCCGCATGCCTACTGGCGATTTGCAGAGCGGTAGCATGTTAGGCTAAGGGGCCCCTTTAGGCTAGCGTTACCACCTGGATTTGTAACACGATTGGTCAAGAATATTTTAATTCACCATAAATACAATTATGATTCACTTTAAATGTTGTATTGGGCTGGTAATGTTAATAAAATTGACGTTCTGTCTTTAATATTGCTTGATTAATTGTGTAGTTAGACCAACAATCTCTCACTCTCCACATATCAGTCCTGAACCCGTTGACGATCACCTTCTGATACATTAGCTATGGTTATTTGTGTTCATGCATATATAATTAAGGGGGTTCGTCACACTTTAATATGATGTGTTACGTATCGCTATAATATTTTACAGTCAAAGTGTAATAGGGCAGTAGAGTCACTGAAATTGGTAGCAGTCGATATACTGGAATGAGAGCGAGCAGTCGATATAATTCTACCTGTGCCTCTCGAGCAATAATTGCTTAGAGAGAAAAGAAATATACCTAATATCTCGTCACTTTCCAAAAGTACGACAGCATCATGACGGAAAATTATATGAAATAGATTATGCTGGGAAACCTGGATTCTAGCTCATAGCACTGTCAGGCATTGCATGCTACTTGCTTGTACATGCAAAAAAGTCTCGTTCAAAAAAAGGTCCTGCTGTACTATTGAAACCATCGCCGAAGGAATGATTCATCGTCTTCTGTGAACGTGCACCCTCCATTTACTGGCATCTCCTCTCCCAAGGTTGAAAGCAGTTCGCTTCTATTATGCTCACAATTTTATCCTGTAGCTCGGCCTGATACTTTTCTTGGCTGTAATGTCATTGATAGTCATGGACTCGCTTCCAGGCATCTCAGTTGCGTTACTGGCTGATCGCGTTTGCCCTTTTACCGTTGCGTGAATGCCCTGTCGCTAATAAACTCGCTCATTGCCATACCTCGTAAAATTCCAGTCACGGAGCAATTCTCGTATGCTCACGCATACCTTGCAAGGCCATTCGACGGGCTTTTTCCTTGCTTCAAAACTTTGCAATCCGGAGTTCTCTCCTCACCCTCTTGCCTCCATTTCGCTTTCTTTCTCCTCTTTTCTTTTTGACCATGTGATACTTTTGGAATGACATCATCGAAGTCAAGCGCTCTTGCTACATCATCGGTGTTCTCCTTGCTCGAGAGATGCTTGTGTTGATGAAATCCACTTAACACAACGTTAAAGATATGAAGTTTTAATGTCATGAAGTAAGATGTTCAAAAGTTTCTGGTGCTAGAGTAAAGATCATCAGTTAAGGTTTATTGCTTTAGATAAGACCTAAGTAATCACAGCGTACAATGAACGTATATCATTCATTGTTAATATTTTGAAGTAAATGAAGAAGTTCAACTATTTGTCTGTAAAGTAAATTAATTATTTTAAATGAATGAAAAGGAATTTAAGTATGAAACTTTAATCTGTACAGTAAAATATTTCAAAAAAAAAAAACTAGAAATAAATCAGTAAATGCAGCCAACTCTTCTGTAAACTAAATTTTATTATATAACAATGAAAAAGTATTCTATAATGTTTGAAAATTAATGTCTGAACTAAGCATTATATAACCCTTAAAGAACGTTAGCGGCGAATGCTTATTCAAAAACCTTGAAAGCCTTCACCAATGTTGAGAAGGGTTATACATCACCAATGGTGAGAAGGCTAATCCATAATTTAAAAACCACTTTAGCTTACATCTCATGTTGAATAAATTCAGCCTTCGTTGTACTAATTGCGTTAACTATAAAAATTTTAACATTGAGAGAGAGATTATAAAAATCAAAAATAACTCCTTGAAACAAAGTGTAGCCAATTAGAGAAACATGTAAAGAGTTTAGGTAAATACTTTTTAGAAGACAAGAATAAACTTGACAGCTGAGCGAGCGATGATGTAGGTCACCTGAATTTCACTAAGAGGCAATCTAAAACAAAGCATTTAATTGATAAGAGAATTTTAAAATCATACACATTCAGATCTAGATCAGTTAAGAAAATCTTTAAAGACTTCACTAAGACTGAGACAGCAAAAATTCGTAATTTAAAAGGCACTATTTTAACTTTAATCTCATGTAGAATGATGCCTTCGTTGCACTGTGTTAAGTCCCGTAAAAAGAGTTAACATCGAGAGAGACAAATTTATAAAAAAAATTAACAACAAACTGATCTACCAGAATACAAAAATCAAAGAGGGTAATTTAATATCGAAAATTAAACCAGACGCAGCATGAAACTATATTTATGAAGTTTGATAGGGCAGTTTCAAGCATCTAATTCACTGACTCAGTTTTCAGTTGTCAATTGAAACATTGCAGCAATTATCCGAAAATTAAAAACAAAAATACATTTTGAAACCAAAGGAGTTCATTAGAGGAAAGTGTAAATAGTCATGGAAAAAACTTGGTTGTCCTAAAAGCAGAAGATATTTATTAATTAAGCAAAACATTGTAATGCCGTGTACTTTCACCGTTTGTGGAAACAAAGAGTATTTAAGCCAGCTGGGCTGCTATTATTATTGGTGAGAACCAAATCCTTAAGACCCTGTTTACTGAGAAACAGGATCCCATCATGTCACTCTGATGTTGTGCTTTAGGCCTATGCCTCCTGACTGTGACTCTACAAGGTGAGACATTCATCTTGAGATAACTGAATATCTCGGAAATTAAGCATTGCATGAAAAAATGTCCAAAAAATGTCCCCCGAGCCTCCCCCGAGCCCCCCCGAGCTCTTTGAGGGGGGGCTCGGGGGAGGGGGTAACTTTGAAATCTTAATAGAAACCCCTATTTTTTTTAATGGTATATTGAGATTGTACACAATATTGGAGAAATGTTTTATTCTTGCTGTTTTTTCAATTCATGCAACTGTTTAGGAGATAGAGGCCCTGAAAATGTGAAACTTTTAAAGTTTTGAACACAATTTTATCATTGAAGACAAAGATATAGAGAGTGGGTCTTACAGACATTTCTATTCTATTTTTTAATAGTCTTTAAGAATATGACGTCAGAATTTCAAAAATCCAATATTTTTCAATACCCACGCATAGATTCTGTCGCCATAGGACTGCTGCTCCCAAAAGTTTACTAGTGCACTAAAAAGGTTTGACATTTTTTCGTACAATGCTTAGTTTCCGAGATATTCAGTTGTCTCAAGATAAATGCCTCACCCTGTATAGCAGTACGCCATTTGTCACATGGGTGAATAGACATCCTATTTGATAGACGTTACATCGGACCACACCCAAGATGGAGTCTTCTAATTAAGATAATTAAAATTAAGAAATCATTGTTTAAAGAACCCTGCCCTCATTAAGGGTGACTAAAATACATGTAATAACAACCCCAATGTTCTAAGAGTTCACCCTGACGTCAAACATGAGCCAAAATATGTCATGAGGCACATGAGCAACCACACCTAAGGGCAGCACCCCTAGGATGTTCAGGGTGGTACCTGTGATGTTTTGGGGACACACTCCATCCACATTCTATTCCTATTCAATAGGCACTTTATCTACTTAGGTTCGATAACTTATCTCTCACCAATTTCAAGTCCTAATATCACATATGTGGTGAACCAACTGAGCACATTCAGTCAGCAAACTACTCGACAACACTTAAACTCTGAAGCGAATATTAAGATATTACAAACTTGTAAGCAGTTGTGGGTCAGCACCATTGGAATGTTGAGGGGGTGTGCTCACCTTTTTTAACCTTTACAAAAAGCACACCGCCTCCACATTCCATTTGTGCTGGACTTGAGTGGGGCTGCTCACATGCTTGCTGACGCTCTGTTTTTGGCTCAAGTGTTGGCTGACATCACAAGTGAACCCTTAGAACAATGGAACTGTTGATGTATTAATTACCATTATTTAGGGTGGTATTTTTTATACAATGGGTTGTAATTTATTAATTACCTTTAATTAACGTTAATTTGGTGTCTCCATCTTGGGTAGGGCCACGTATGATGTCTGTCATTCAGGTTGCTATTTTTGTGTGTTGTCTGTCATTCACCGGGTTGATGACGTCTTGTTGTTTTATCTCTATAGCTTTTTCAGCCATCAAATGATGGTTATGAGAAACCTAGTCTGCGAATCGAATGTTTGTCAGGTTGGACCAGTGGCTGATTGGGATAGACACCTGCTGATGTGTGCTCTTATTAATCGCGGCTTTGGATGGGCAGACCATCGTGCCTTTGAATGGGCACACCCGACGCACAACCCCTAGGATATAGTGTTTGCGTGTTGTTGGGGTTTTTTAAATAATGTGTAACAAAATTCATAATTGAGCTGGCTCAGGCATGTGTAAAGTTGAACAAGTCCATGAAAAGAACACTTGTGGAAAAAGCGTTTATGTATGATCGATTTTATCCTGTGTGAAATCAAATTTCCTGTATGAAAGAGAGAATATGATGTGTAATTGTTGTTATAAAACGAGGAAAATTCTAGAAAACTCCTGGATAAGTAGTCATCCTATCACTAAAGGACTCATAGCACAGTGGTTCTCATGAACTCAGAGATGTGGATAGCCCTCGGGCAATACATATTGGATTGAGCTAACTGAAAATGGTCTATTTAATAATTCTCTCTTTAGCAATCACTTCAGTTATTTTCACACTTTATAATTCTTGCTTGTAGAATATACCTATGACCTAATCATCTATTCTAATCTTTAATCTTTAATTTTATAACAACATGTCTTCTATAACCACTTTTGAAAAACTCAAATGCTAATGATGTCCTGTACAGTAAATAATCCCTGTTTTTTATTCATGAAATATTCATGTGATCTCTGCCTTGTAATCATAGTACGACTACGGAGCTGATATATAATAGCCCCGCAGTTTCAATTGCAGGGGTAACCCACTTTACATGCTGCCATCAGTTAGCTTTAGATGGTGCAGTATAGATACTTGTGTGTTGCACCTCAGTCCAAAGCCTGGTAAGTCCATGTTTTCGAATCTTTATCATAAACTAAACCTTAAAATAAAAACACTTCTAGACAAAGGATCGTTTATTAGTGTTTTTTTTAAAATGTACAGGGTGAATTTAATCGGAGTGGAATCAAGCCATAGGCCACGGGTGTTTGTCAGGGGATAAAGCTGTCACTTCTTTCTGCAGAGAAATCACTTTGCACTGCTTTGGATCTGTGTAACAGAGCCCCTAACAAACAAGGGATTTCGACTTTGTTGAGATTTTACTAGTCCTCTGTTAAGAGAACAAGGTTTGGGCAGCACAAGCTAGCTGTGTGAAGAATTGGGGACTGTAGTGGCTTTGAAATCGCTAAAGATTTGAAAATCACTGGTCCTCAGGAACCTTCAAAGCATTGACACCTCTGTAGTTTAACAAAATAAGAAAAAGTTTGAAATGCATCTAAAGAATGATGTTTAACCACGCCTGTTTTTAATGAGGAATAATTTTGGGCATTGCCTAAGCTGATATATTTGTTTTAATTTCCTTGAGAACAACCAAAATCGTATTTCGTTCACAGAATGTGAAGTCAGATATCAGAAGAACCATAAACTCTGGAACCCCAAGGATTTGTTGTTAAATACAAAAAGTCAAACATCCTATACCTCTTTAAATAGCCAAACTCCTGAACATGTCTGAAGTAAAGCAAGCCCAAGGCCAATATCGCATCAGTGAAATGCTATGGCTTGAAAAAAAAAACTTTAGGATTAAATACATAGACGTAAAATTTAGAATTTGAACATTAAAAATCGCCCAAAAATCGTTCAGTAAAACTGTTGAACATATAAAAAGGTAATTTTAACAATTCACCAAACATCTAAATTATTAAAAATTAGGCTAGACACTGTTCAGTGAGATGGATATTTGGATTTCCATAGGAGAATAATATTTCACTTTAAAGAGTAGCACATCCCCTGAGTGGATGCCCCTGTAGCATGGGTCAGGGGTTTGGGTGCTTCAGGAATTCTGTGAGCTATACTGGTTGTAGTACTGTTACTTTAGGGTCACCCTTACCAGAAAGGTCATGGTTGAGAAGTGAGACGAAGAGTATCCAAACAAACATATATCTCATGATGTCAACGACTGAGAGAATTCATACTGCATCAGGTGTGGCGCAGGTTAAAGTTACACGCGCTCGGAAGTTAGGCAGAGGCTGTCGTTCGAAAAATAGTCGACAGTCTCCCGGCAGTTATCTCAGAGCAATGCCTCTGAGAAGCCTCACCAGTGCACTCGCTATGCGCTTGGGGAAACTGTCGGGGGCAGCGCATGCCTTTACCCAGGAGGAGAAACGGGTAAAGCGACAACGGATTCGGGTGCTGTCAATCGGCACTTGGAACGTATTCTCCATGACAGGAAAGGAATCAGAGTTGTGGAGGAAGCCAAACGGTATCGACTGGATATCATAGGTATTACCTCTTTGAAACGTCCGGGTTCTGGAACTGTGGACTTAGTAGGAGGGTTGAAGCTTTTCTAGTTTGGTGTCGACCCTACCATGATTGCCCAGGTGGGAGTAGGGATACTCACAAGTCCCCGGCTGGCAGATTATGTTGCAGATTGGACCCTCTTAGGTGGAAGACTGTCTCCTGAGGCTTCAGATAGGGAAACGGCCTCTCTCTCTATTCTTTGCATATGCTCCGAATGCAGTCACAGAGTACCCACTTTTTCTAGATGAAGTAGATGCTGCTCTTAGCAGGAGAGGGAGTGCAGATACTGTCATCCTGGTGGGCGACTTCAATGCACATGTAGGGGCTGATGACCAAACGTGAAAAAGCATGATTGAGAGGAATAGCAATCCCGATTTAAATGCGAATGGGAGGTGCTTGTTGGATTTCTGTTGCAACAATGGATTTTCCATCACAAACATCTTCTTCCAGCACAGGGATGTCCATAAGTATACCTGGTACAGGGATGCAATGGACCAGAAGTGACTGATTGATTTTGTAATCGTTTCAGCCGACTTGTTGTGATCAGTGTTGGATACTCGTGTGAGAAGAGGGGCAGAACTATCAACTGATCAACACCTTGTTGTCTGCACTTTGCGGTTCTCTGAACCCATGCCAACCATGCGAAATACTAGGTTCAGACAAACTTGGCGCATCAAATGGGAGGCATTGGAGGATAGAGCTGTGAAGAAGACCTTTGCAGATAACATATCTTCAAGTTTCAAAGAACTATCCAGTGATCATGGTACTGTAGCAGTTGTTTAAAACTGCTGTGATTGTTTTGGCTGCACTATGCTGTGGTCGTAAGCGGCTGAGTGTGGCACAGGGCGGTGAGAAATGGACTGTATGTTGGAACGGTGAAGTCCAAGAAGCTGTCAAGGCAAAGAAGGAAGCCTATTTGCTATGGCTTGCAAATAAGTCAATTTCGAGTCGAGCGCGGTACAGAGGCGTGAAAAGCAGCAGCAAAGACAGTATCAACAGCTAAAGCCAAGGCCTGGGGGAAGTTCGGGGAGAAATTGGAGGCAGACTATGGTTCGGCAAACAAAGTATTCTGGCCGACCGTGCGCCGCCTTCGTGGAAAGAAGTTTCTTTCTTCACAAACTATTAAGAGTTCAGATGGGAGGCTTCTGAAAACGGAGGAGAGCGTGTTGCATAGATGGAAGGAATACTTTGCATCACTTCTTAATCCGGTGACAGCAACAACTGAGGCACATGAGGTGCACCTTGGAGCGGAGAATAGTCATGGTAGTATCACTGAAGCAGAAGTCAGATGGGCAATTAAGTCCCTGAAGACTGGCAAAGCTGCAGGTGATGATGAAATCCGGTCCGAGATGTTAAAGGCCTTAAATCAGGATGGTATACTGTGGCTGACTCGAGTGTGTCAGGTTTCTTGGATATCTGGACAGACCCCTAAGCAATAGCAGACAGGAATTGTGATCCCTATCTTCAAAAAGGAAGATCAGAGAGATTGCAACAACTATCGAGGCATCTCTTTGCTGAGCATTCCTGGGAAAGTGTACGTTGAGTGTCTGGAGAAGAAAAGTCGGGAAATAGTCGACTCCAAACTGTCAAGGGAGCAGTGTGGTTTCCGACCTGGCTAAAGTACGACGGATCACATCTTTGCTCTAAGGCAAATCTTTGAGAAATCCTGGGAGTATGCAAAAGAGGTCTAAGCTTGCTTTGTAGACCTCAAAAAAGTATATGACAGAGTTCCTCGGGAGAAGCTCTGGCAATTGATGCAAGAGTATGGAGTGGAAGGGCAATTACTAGTTGCTATCATGTCTCTGTACGAAAGCTCTGAGATGTGTGTCCAGATAAATGGCATTAAATCAAGACCATTCACCGTGGGTGTTGGACTTCGCCAAGGGTGCGTACTGTCGCCCCTCTAGTTCATTATCTTTATGGACTGGATAGACAGGGGCGCCGAGGTGATAGCGTGTTTGTGTGGGTGACTGCCTGTTGGTGAGGTTGCTCTTTGCTGACGACATTGTCCTCCTTGGGTCTTCTCGCGCGAACCTTCAGCATGCACTAGATTGGTTTGCAGCCAAATGTGAAGAAGCTTGGATGAAGATTGTGACATCCACTACCCCTAGTTCAAGGACCCACGTCCCCCTCCAACAGGTAGGCGCCTGGGTTTGTGTGATGCCAAGAGTTCGAGGCCTAAAATGAGGTTGAAAACGACATGGAGATGTGGGGTTATACTTTTA
>JAHWFO010065751.1:614680-640960 GCA_023313115.1 Rhysida immarginata
TGACACCACAATTGTCTCATACATTAAAGTAATGCTTAACCTATACAATTGTGTCTTCCATACATTTAAGGCAATTAACAGTTCCGTTCAAGAGAGCAATTTTAGTTCCGTTTAACTTCGCTTAATGCACTACAGTCAATATCGTCCAACCTTGTAGGGGAAGTTTTTATGTGGTGCATAAGACTTTCAACATGAAGGAGGCTATCGTCAAACGTGGTTTCCATGGTCTTTTAACAAAAAAATCAAGAACACTCACCAACTATAACGCCTTACTACCGAGGGAAATTCATCTCCGAGAGTCCTTGACGCATTCCTAGTGTGCATGAAGAAATGTCAATGTCGCCATGTCCTTGTGTTCGATTGCTCCAACAGACTTCAAATTAAGCCTCCCAAGTTTCTACGTACATTGCTGTATTCATAAATTAACCAAACTTGTTAAAAAGCTTATACAGTCAACATTGTTTGAAGAATGTTTTCATTCATGTTTACATCCTCTCTTTATCCATAAAAATATTATATATTTCTTCAACTTAACAATCCCCTTCGGCCCCAGCAGAAAAGGTAATGTTAAAGAGACTAAAACTTAAACGTTCCACATTCAACAACAAAAAATATTATATATTTTATATGACCTCATGCCACGGACCAAAACAATGCTCTGCCAAACAACTTCAATTAGCTTAGCAACAAAAAATGACACAAGGTAATTAAAATAAATACACTACAAACAACGAAAACAACGCCACAAAAGGGAACAATCACACTATAACCAATACACGCACAAAACAATCAATCACGCAACAATATCTGATTTAAATAATGACGAGCTGATAGACGAAATAGTAATATTCTCTTAAATAATCTTAATCTTACAACCAAAATGAATGCCTTGTATTTGCATTAAAATTAATTTTAATCACCTCTGCCGGACCCATGTAACATTAACTGACATGGAATGTCACAAGATCAAAGTGGCTAAAACCTAGATTCTGGTCCTTTCAAGACAGCCTGCTCTGTGTGCTCTCCGTGTTAGGGGAGCCTCATTGAGACAGGTGGTGAAATTCAAGTATCTCGGGATTGCATTCCCGAGTGATGGACGGCAGGAGAAAGAATTGGATGCTCGGATCGGTGGAGCAAGCTGTGTCAGACGCAAACTGTGACGTTCCGTGGTAACGAAACGCGAGCTGGATAACAAAGCCAAGCTGTCCGTCTTCAAATCTATCTTTGTCCCCATTCTCACCTATGGTCATGCAATGAGTGCGATCGCGGGTACAAGCAGCTGAAATGAGATTTCTGAGAGGTGTGGCAGGTGTTACCCTACTACCGGGCTTTGCAAAAGTTCTGTTACACTCTTTACATCCCCCAAAAAATGGAGTGCTCATGATTTGGATAATTCCATTTCCACAAAATGATCAAATAATATATTGGAAATTACGTGTTAACCTCTGAGTGATCCTAATGTCCACGACAAAAGCGATAGAAACGAAACGAGTACAGATCGCTGCTCTCCTGCGCGCGGGCCACACGAAGTCCGAGATTGCCAAGCTCCTCAAAGTCAGCCGGATGACCATCCACAGAGTTGCGAACAGGCTCAAGAATGGGAGAGACCTTAAAGATCAACCTCGTTCAGGTATACCTCAAGTCGTCAACCGTTTGGCTGTCTGAAAAGCCTTCGAACAAGACCCGATGCTCAAAATGATTGCGCTCGCAAAGAAAAAGAAAATTTCGGTGTCCACGAGTGTCCAGAGCGGTCAAAGAAGAAGGTGGAAAGAGCGTGAGGCCTCTGCTGATGGATCGGATACGGGAACAACGTCGGGAGCGCTGTTGCCATCTTCTCAACGACTTGAAGAGTCATGGCGAGCGAATTGTCATTTTCTCTGACGAAAAGACCATCACGGTCGATCCTATCGTCAACAAGCAAAACGACTGCGTGGTAAGCTTCGGCCAGGACATCTCCAAGGTCCGCTACGTGTCTACAACCAAGCACCCGGCCTCTGTGACGGTGCTCGGGATCGTGGCGTCGAATGGCGAGAAAATGCCACTCGTGTGGTTCCCAAGTGGATACCGGCTAACGGCGGCTGATTACAAGGACATCCTGGCCACAAAAGTCCTTCCCTGGGTGAAGAAATGCGGACTACATCTTTCAACAGGACAGTGCCCCTGCCCACACGGCCAACACTGTGCAAAACTGGTTAGGGTCCAACATGACCTTCTGGCCGAAGGGCTTTTGGCCTCCGCAGTCGCCAGACCTCAATCCACAAAACTACATCGTATGGGTACATGTCGAGGGGAAGGCCTGGAAGGTCCGTCACAGCAACGCTGACGAGCTGAAAACATTTGTCAACCTTGTGTGGATCAGAATGAGGAAGGACTACATTCGCAAAGTTTGCAAGGCTTTTTGGCCTCGTCTGGAGTGGGTTCTTGATGCAGATGGTGGCTACATTGATTAAATGACTAATTACAACGTTATTCTACATGATGGCACAATAAAAACATGTCTAACTGCATCGTGAACATCATCTTGTACATTTCTTTGAGGGTCGTCACGAGTGTAACAGAACTTTTGCAAAGCCCGATAGATAGAGTGCACATCAGCACAATAAGGGAATCTTTAGGTGTTGAGCCGCTACTTCTCCGCATTGAAGATCTCAGTTGCGCTGCTATGGCCACGATATGGATGCTGCAAACTGGTCTTTCTAGGCAGTAGTTATTTCCAAGCCAGTGGGTAAGAGACCAAGGGGTCGCCCTAGAACCAGGTGGCTAGACTACATGGAGAATCTGGGTTCGAGTCGCTTGGGTATTACTAGAGAGGATATGCACCGGATGGCGGAAGATCGCGATCGCTGGAAATCCTCCATAGGGCTGCTGCTCCCGCCACCCTAATGGATAAGTGGGTTTGAAAAGTAAGTAAGTAAGTAAGAGTAGCACATGAAGAAAACTGTAAATCAGAACTTGCATTGCTAAAAAATATCAGGAAAAAATCCTGCACCACTTTATTAACTAGGTGATTAGAAGTTGTGTCTGCCTTTTGTTTTTAACTTTGGATTTCCATAAAGCAGAATATTTCAGTTCAAAAAGTAGAAAAAAAATTTAAGAAAAATTGTGAATTGAAACTTGCGTGGTCAAAATATCACAGGAAAAAAACATCTATCACTTTAAAACTAGGTGGGAAAAACTTGTGCCTCTCTCTTGTTATAAATGTGGATTTCCATAGAAGCATAATACAGTATTTCAGTTTAAAAAAAGTTGCACATGAAAAAAAATTGTAAATCAGAACTTGAATTGCCAAAAAATTACAAAGGAAATTCTTGCCAACTCCTGAATTAGCATGGGTATTTCCGTAGACCTGAATAAAAGTACGTGTAAGTTTACAGAGGCATTTAGAAAACCAAATATTAACTCCCCACAATCAACTCGTATTCTGCAATGACAATGGTGTAAAGGTAGAAAGTTGTTATGTGACTTCAAAAATATCAGACTGACCAAAAGAAGGAAGAATTACTCTGTGTCTACTATTGTTAGAGTTAGACAAAAAATCATCAGTTTAGTTCAGAGAAACATGCCTGGATAATTTAAACAGAGTCTGGATAAATACCTTTTAGAAGACAAGATTAAACTAAGAAACTGATACCTGAAGGGAACATTAAAACCATACATTTACAACCTTAAATCAATTAAGAAATCGTCTGTAAGCCTTCACCAACATTGAGACAGTAAAACTTCGTAATTTAAAGTAACTGATTTTAACTTAAGTCTCGTATAAAATGTTACCTGCGTGGTACTAATCGTGCTCGCCTTTAAAAACGGGTTAACATTGAGAGAGACAAAATTATTTAAAATCAAAAAACCAACTGACCTATTAGAATTAAACCTTTCGATACGAAAAATTGTATTTAGAAACCAAAATCGGAAGGAACCTCTAATCCACAAGGAGATTTGAATTACCAGATACGTATTTTGGCTACCAGGTAGCCATCTTCAGCGATGAGAGACAAAAGTCAATTAAAGAAAGTAAAGCCTCAATGCTAGAGAATATACAGACAAGTTGGGGCAAATGAAAAGAACATCTCCCATTGGATAAGCGGAAAGTGAAATTACGATTATTGGACGAGTTAAACATTGGGCCAATAAAATAAAAAGAGATATCTTTCCAATAGGGGGAGGGAAGTAAACTAAAACCATATATAAAAAAGTACACTACCCATGCGCCGAAATGGTAAGCATATATATGGTTCCCAGATATATCAGTTGGTATGAATCACTTATTTAAGTGCCCTTTTGCTTTGAGAAACAGGACCACTGGCCTGTTACACTGGTGCTGGTGCTAAAGCATATGCCCTGCCTGAATCAAAAATTAATTTACAGCCCCTGAACACTTGTACATGGCAGCAATCTCGTATATAAACAACAAGATGTCATCAAACCGGTGAGTGTCCACACCCAACGATGGCAACCCAATAGAAAGATGTCACACTCTTTCGCAGATCCATAATAAACGTGTGCACAGTGCATACTTACTCATGTGTTTTCATGTGCACTCTGATTACTGTTCCCCACCCTCTAACCTTACCTTGGCAATGGTTGAGTTCCGACCTCTCATGTATTAAGAGAATCTGTTCACCTACAGGCAGAGGCCAACATTGAGACAGTAATTAAAGGTATATTAATTAATTACAACCCATTGTATAAAGAACCCCACCCTGAATAAAGGTAATTAATACATTAAGAGTTAAATTGTTGTTAGAGTTTACCTGCGACATCAGCTCTCACGTGTGCCAAAAAACAGAGCATCAGGATGTGAGCATCCCCACTGAAGTTCAGCGCGATTGGAATGTGGAAGGGATGTGTTTTTTGTACAGGTGAAAAATAGGTAACCAAAATACCACATCCCCTCCACATTCAAATGGCGCTGGACCTTGACACTTACTGCTCTTTGTATAAGAAATTATCTGATGCATTGATTGGCTATGTTGTGTATAAGAAATTATCTCATGTAATGATTGACTATGTAAGCTGGGAATCCGAAAATCAACCAACCATTGCCCTATCATTTACGGAAGGGGTGTATTTCGCATATACAAGTGCAACCAAATAAGCTATTGCAATACGACAACTTATGAAAGAATTAATTGATTTTCAATGACAATCAAATTGCTCAAAAACTAGCTAAAGAACATGAATACCAAAACCGTACTAAATATATCGATATAATATATCATTTCGTACAAGAACAAATTAAAAAAAAATCTAGATCGTTTATCAAAAATCTAGTGACATTATCCTGACAAAGTCCGTATCATATTGTTAAACAATTAGTTTAATTAACTTATAATAGCTACATATAAGGGTGTATCTGATTGGTCTGTACAAACTTACAGCATGAGTTCCTTAATATATATACATGTCCCATGAACATAGGGTCACAAACACTTCCTTCTGGAGATAAAACCGTTCGACGTTGTCCTACAATAGCTGGCGCAATTGTCACATGAAATCCGTTCAGCATTACAAACTAGGTTTATTTCCGGCTTGTGCAGTAACAGAACAGTACAGACGTGCTAAAGGACATGCTCGAAATGACCTCCGTTAGATTCCATGCAGGCCTACACACGTCGTTGCATTGACTGGCGAATCCGTTGGAAAATACCGGGCATGTTACGGATGACATCGTAATTGTTCATGAACCGCTGGCGAAGAGTATCAATCTGGTCGGAGGGTGGAATAAACAAGGGTTTTTAAGTGGTCCTACAAAAAAAGTCTAAGGGATTCATATCCGGCGAACATGCTCAGTTGACGTGTAGGACAACGTCACACGGTTGTATCTCCAGAATCAAGCGTTTGTAACTCTATGTTCATGGGACATATATTGCTTCTCTGGCTACAGGGAACTCATGCTGTAAGTTTGTACAGACCGTTCAGATACACTCTGTAGATTGTTGATTGAAAGGAGGTGTTAAGAAATGCTAAAAGTCTTTACAATCATAAGAGGGCGATTCAAAAGTAACTTTAAATTTTTTTTACTTTGCGCAAAATATATGTCAACAAGGAACAAATGGCATCACTTTTCGACATAGTTTTCCTGGCGTTCAATACACGTGCCCCCTCGTTTTGGTAGTGTTGCAATGCCTACAGAAAAACTTCTTGGGACGTGTGTGGAGCCACTTATCCACCGCTTCCTGAACTTCGTCATAAGAATTGAATTTGTGGACGCCAAGGTGTTTCTTTAAATGTCCGAAGATATGGTATTCTGAGGGGGCAAGATCGGAGAAGTACGGAGAGCCAGGCTTTCAAATTGCAGTTCTTTTATGATTAGCAGCTGTGGCATGGGAGGTATGGGGGCCTGGCGTTGTCGTGTTGAAGCAGGACTCCCTTTATGAGAAGCCCACGACGCTTGGTGCGGATGGATGATTCCAGTTTGGACCTCAAGAAGGTCAGAATACGAGTCTCTCTTGATGGTGGTGCCTTTGGGCATATAATGCTCGACAATCGGCCCCTTGTCGTCCTAGAATAAGGTCAGCGTCACCTTCTCTATGTTGGGCATGGTGTGAAACTTCTTCAGTTTGGGAGAATTGCTGTGACTCCGCTCTTTGCTTGCTCATTTGGTCTATGGTTGGAAATGGTGAACCCAGGATTCGTCACTGGTGAAGATCCACTGCAGAAAAGTCTCTCCCTCATCTTCAAAGCGATGCAAGAGTTTCGCATGCCCATCCATCCGGCGTTCCTACATCTCGTGAGTTAATTGCTTAGGGACCCACCTTGCAAACACTTTGGTGAACCTGAGGTCGTGATGGATAATCGCATGCACAGAACCATTGCTTATCTGTAGAATATCACACAGTTCCTTCACCATATTGCGCTAGTCACGACGAATTTCAGCATCCACAGCGTTATTGTTTTCCTGGGTGACTTCACTTCGCGGCCTGCCAGACAGAGCATCATCGATCACACTTGTCATGCCGTTCTTGAACTTTCTGCTCCATTTGTACACTTCCTGTAACGATTGGATCCCATATTGAACTTGCATCCGACGATGAATTTCACTTGGTGGGACACCTTCACTCGACAGAAAACATATGACAGAGCACTGCCACAGAATAAGGAATACACAGAAGCGACAATCTGTGACGTCCTATGGGGAAAAATAGAAAGCAGTCACGTGATGGCGTTCGACCTGCTTGCAGCGGTTGCCATGGGTATACCGCACACAAAAGCATTGAAATTAGTAGAAGGTAATATTCATCTTCGTAGTTTTTGGAGAATATGTGAATATCTACGATAAAAGACTGAATACCGGTAGGTAATTATTCACAAACATGTTTATGTAGGCGTTTATGTAATTATTCACAAACATGTAGGTGAATAATATTATTGAAAAATAGATAAAATTTATTTAAAATCATTTTCAGTGATTGCAGAAAACAGTTCACTACAGAAAAAGCAGACTACAGGTTGGAAAATATTCATAATTGTGTTTAAATTGTTAATGTAAAAACGAATAATATTGTTTAAAACTGGATTTATTTTAACATTATTTAAAGGTATTGTCATTTAAATTGCTTGCAGAAAGCTGTAATATCATTTAAAAATAGATTAAAATCATTTAAAGGTTTCATCATTTAAAATGCTTGTAGAGAAGCAGTTTACAATTAAAAAAAAATCAGTATAAATATGAAAAAATTAACAAACATGTTTATATTGTTAATGTAAAATTGGATACAGTAATATCATTTAAAATTTTTTTATGGTAGTCAAAGTAACTTTTAAAATGCAACCTAACCAATAAAAATAATCATTACTGATTTTCGTTGTTTCCATTTTTCCTGAAAAAAGGTGAAAACATGCAAGGGTATAGCTGAATTTAACTTAGTAAAACTTAAAAAGTGAAAGAGACAGAGACATCATGTTTTTTTCAATGAGAGCTGTAATATTACAATTTTGTATGAGTTTTAAAAAAGGTACCTTAATTGGTTTTTGTTTTTTGTTTTTTTAGATATCGACTGAAATGTGAAAAAAGGTTGTTTTTTTATTCAATTTTTTTCACGTAAATGGGTGCAGTATTTTTTATAGTTTATTGGCATTAATTTGAAATTAATATTTCCCCTCACAGTATGTTCCATAGGCATCTTAACAAAAAGAGAAACATGATTCTACGATTGATACTTTAAGAACCGCAGTGAAATTTATAAAGGGTGAGAAAATTTTCAAGAAAATTGAAATTGAAGGACTTCCAGATCTTGAAGGCATATTCCTGGCTGTTTGCAATATGATTTAATTATCAGACTTTTGTCAGACTGATCTATTTTTGTGTCTTCAATAAGTATATACATTTGCAAATATCTGAAAAGCTATCACCTCTCATAGCATTTACTCCTAATTCGTTTTTTGGATCAGAAGATAATTCCGAACGTCTGCTGGAACTAAATTATAACCGGATAAATACAATTTGGCAATATATATATATAATTCTTCTGAACTAAATCTGATCCATACCTTCTTTCTGCAGAGTATATGTTGATAATTCTTTTCAAATATTTGGATGAGAGAAACACATTCTTAATTGGAATAATCAGATTCTGGCAAAATATAGAGAGAGTCTGAAAGATTCTTTTATTTTCCCAAGAATAATTGTGCTTCTTTTGTTCTTTTTCATGATATATTCCTGTTTCATCTTATTTGACATGAATAACCGCTAAATTCTTCGTTGATTATTTATTTGACACATGTACTTCTGCTTTAGTTCGCACTTGCCAACCATTCAAGTTATGAACTAACCCACCCTCGTCTGCATTTGAAGAATCTTCATCAGAGTTTTTATTAGCTTCAGGTGATTCAAGTAAAAATTTTTCCACTGCTAAATCTTATTCGCTTCCATTATATCAATATCTCTTTGCAAAGTCAAATCGCTATATAAAAAGTAATACTTCAGATATCGTATGCACCTAGCGTGATTATATGAACACACCAGGAACAGATGAAGGGTGGGTTCACCCACCCCTGACCACACTAATCTTGTTGCAGCAGATTGTCGTCAAATTTTCACTTCACCCTAAGAAAGAAGCTACGGCCACACAGAGCGCGACGGACGCGACGGATGGAACGGACGCTACACGTACAAAAAATATGCGCCTTTATTCTCTATGTGAGTGGCCACACAGAGCTGCGGACGCTACGGACACGACGTTCTGGACGTTTTATTTGCGCAAATATTTTCTGGACGTCCAAAACGTCCGACGTGGATGAGCATGCGCAGTAGACCAGCAATGGTGATGTGTTTATCGCCTGCAGCTAAAACGACAGCCATACAGAGCCGATGCGACGGATGCTATGTTTGCTTCGATTTGTTTAAAGACCTTTTGTTTCATTGCTTATTTGAAGATTTACGTAAAGAGATGATAAATTTAAGTTTACAAGAAATAATGTTTATCACAATTATAATGAATTAATATAATTAATATCTATGCTGATATTATTGTAATTAATTATTAATATTACGATATAACTACGGTATAATTATGCAATATGTTTTTTATTCATAGTTATTTCGGAACGATATGGACAGAGTCTTTATAATACCATATTTTAATTGTTTTGATTTTTGTTCCTGTCTTTTTCAAAGTATATTTTCCAATCTCGTTGGTTTGCTGTCTATGTGAAACCACTATTTTTTTTCTTTTGTTTATACTTCTTTTAATGAATTATGCATTTGTATTTATTTAACTATATAATTATTTTTTTCCAAAAAACATGTTGTTCATTTAAGCTAAAGTATAAATTAAAAACTGACCTTACGAATCTGTGGATGCTAGAATACATGAGAGAGAGAGAAAGGAGACTCCACTTGTCCACAGGAACATTTTAATACACCTACCCATACTGAAGAAGGCCACATTGTGACCGAAATGTATACATATATGGTGTATTAAAATGTTCTTTTTATATATATGTTCCAACATCCAATCAAAGAAATAACTAATGTCAAGCAAACTTTTTGCTTTGGAAAGAATAAGATGGAAATTCTGGATTAATTAATTCACTCACTCTAGCATCTGAGAAATGGGTTGACACACTCAGAATATGTGAACATATCACTAATAAAAAAATTTAAGTATTCTACACTGCGAAAATATAAATCAGAGATTAATAGAATATTATTTTCATTGCAATTCGTTTGATTGGTTTAAAGGTTGTCTTGAGAAATTGACTTTGGGTCTAAACATATTTGCTGAAATCAAAATTTTCTCAACTGTGAAATGGTTCAATGAAAATAAAATTAAAATTAACAAAACCAATGAGCAAAAAAAAAAAAAAAATGAAAAAACTAGCACATATATGAACACGTTCGAAATACGTAATGTTTTATTTTGCATCATACACATATAATTACAATACTATCATTTTAAATTTAACATTCATGTTCTATTCGGGTCTTTTTTGAACCAAAAGTGCCTATAACTTTTGTCTATTTGTATAATTTATTTATATATTATTAAAATTGTTTTTTATGATCTACAAAATGTAAATTTAAATGATTTAAGATATATGATAATTGTTTTAATAATAAACAAGATAATCTGTTAAAACTGTAGCAAAAAAGTAATTATGGGTCATTTTTGACCCGAACACCATAAGTGTAAGGTTAAAACGAAAAGAACAGGAAGGTTAAATTGATGCTCAACACTGTCGCAATATTAAGGAGGAGTGGTAACAATATTGGTGCAGTGTTGGCAAGAAAGAGGAGGGAGTCAGATTTAGCATGTCGTAATTTATTGACAGCCCCTTAGAGTTAAAGTTAATGCTCTTACTGGCCGTGGTATTTCCATGTCCCATTTCAGTAAAGTAGCCATCAGTTGCACGATGCCCAAATCCATTGTCTTTCAGTTCACAAGAATAATCACATCTGCCTGGTAAATGGACACTAGACATGAAGACAGGCTGCAGGTATGCCCTGTTGATACCTTTGAAAAGAGATTATAAAATTAAAAAATCAAATAATTTTTATATATAAGAAATATCTAGCAATATTAAATAGATTCTCGTGTTTCACACAGGTTAGAAGGGAAGTCAGGAAAGCAACACACTGAAAATTGTAATGCAAAACAATACTTCTGACGGTAAAGAATAATAAAAATTTATTAAAACTTCATTTTGGTGAAATATTATCAATTAATAATATGATAATTTGAGAAATAATACAAGTTTAGAGACTTTATATTTATTACTTTTTTTCATAAATTAAAATTTTAGAAACCTTGAAATATACATAGATATATTTATTATACACCACTTTGCGATGAAATTGCCCCACCAACAAGGAATTATCCGACCTTATCCATATTTAGTGGGGGGTTTCGTCTACCTCCAACTAGTAAACGATTAGATGCATGCTCACGGGACATGAACTTTTGGGTTGATACAGGGTGTCCGGGTGCCTGTATAGGCTTATCAGTTGACACCTGTGCGAGACGTTTCATCCAGTAGGGAGAGAGCAACTGCCTCGTGAACGTACAGTACTGTAATCCGCACAACAGTGTCAATGCCGCGACGACGACAACGACAACCGTTCACGGAATTAACGGACTTTGAACGAGGTCGGATTATTGGCCTCTCCGAGGCTGGATGGTCAACCAGACGGATTGCTGTCCATGTGTCGCGGGACGCACGGATGGTAGGCCGATGGTGGAGGCAATGGCGAGAGGAAGGCACACATGCCAGAAGACCAGACTCTGGGGCCCGGAGAAGCACGTCAGCTCGTATCGATAGGCAGATACTGCGAGCGCAGTGGACAGAACCATTCCCCTGCGGCAACTGCGCGACAACATCACTATTCCCGGTACTGCTCCAGTGTCAATAGCGACAATAGCACGCCAGTTACATGCCGCGACAATGTCTGCCAGGCGTCCATTGTTGTGTCTTCCTCTGGCACCTGAGCCGTGACCACCGAGAGAGAAGGCCTCCGCAATGAAACTGAATACATTGTTGCATCACATAGATAGTGCATTGTTATTCGTATTTCTACCAATAATAAGCCCTGAATTTGCACTATCTATGATGATGTAACAATGTATTCAGTTTCATTGCGGAGGCCTTCTCTATCGGTGGTCACGCCTGAGCACCGCGCGATACGACTGAAATGGTGTTGTGAATGAGTGGGCTGGTGAATGTAATGGCGCCCGATGGTCTTCAGCGACTAATTCCGCTTTTGTTTGGACACCGACAACAGATGCGGATGGGTGTGGTGCAGACCATTGGAACATGCCTATGAACAATGCATCCGGTATCGCCAACAACCGGGATCATGGTCTGGGGTGCCATTGGCTACGATACCAGAACGCCTTTAGTCACCATCCAAGGCACCCTGACAGCAGCATAGTACGTCACAGAGATTCTGAAGCCCGTATTACTGCCTTTTCTGCACACCATACCCGGCGCAGTCTTTCAGCAAGATAACGCCAGACCGCACATGGCAAACATGAGCATGGGATGTCTGCATGATGTCAACTGCTTACCATGGCCCGCGAGGTTCCCCAGACCTAACGCCATTGTGCATGTGTGGGACTTGATGGGACATCGTTTACGATCACCCCGCAATCTCCATGACCTGACACAGCGGGTTCACCAGGCGTGGGCAGACGTACCCCAAGATGATCACCTACACCTGCGGCTGGAACAATGCATCGCCGCTAAAGTATGCCACAACCTACTGATGCCGCTTTCCATTGGGACACCCTGTCAAACGAGGGCACGTCTTGGCTCCATAACGTAATAAAGGTGTGTTCAGATGTTTCACTTGCTGTATACCTACTTTTGGCTCATTCGGATAACTCCTTGTGGGTGGGGCAATTTCATTGCAAGAGAATATAACCAGAAAATCATTAACAATGATTATACAAATATTGTTTAAAATTAAAAAAAATTGTATTGTAAGAAATTTAAAAAATCAGTTATAAATGAATACTGAAATTATCCGAAAGGACGAAAGTAACAAGAAGTTAATCCTTCCGAGGAAGGTATAGGAAACCAGCGGAAGCCCTGAGATCATCTATTTTTCCCTTTTATCTCACTTTTTAACCTGTCCAATTTTTTAAATCGAAAAATTGATTTTTCAAATCAGTATTTGGAAAGTATGAAAGAGGTCTATCTTCTTTCATTTTTTATCATTTCCGATCGAGTGATATATGACATGCCATATGTTGTCATAGCTCTAAAGACCAAGTAACTGTCACCTCCACAATTCCGACTCCATTGGAACAATTTGGCCCAAACTTCTTAGTAGGGTAAGGTGCCCTATTATGGGCTACTTTTTTAGTGAGCCCGTACTATTTAGTGTAACCACTTTAGTAGGAATATACAGTATGTTTTCTGAGTAAGCATGTGCAAGTCCGGAAATACTAAAAAAACATTTATTACGAAAAAAATAACAGATTAAAAAAACATTGGAAGTGCCTATATTAGAAACATCTATTAGAAGTTCCTAATATGGGCTACTGCTGTATTAAGAATACAATTTCATAATAAAGATTGACATTGTAAACAGTTATTGGCCCTTGCTCTACAAGCAAATTTCGCAAGCGAAGGCATAGGCACTGTGAATCCATTTCAGTCACATCTGACATCTCACCTGCGTCTCCTCGTTTTGATCGTCCGAAAACAGCTCTGCACAGATGAGAGATTCCGCATCACCATGGGCCGGGGTGAGAAATCTTTTCTTCCCAAAGAACTATTGATGGAGTCTTCTGGAGGGGATTCCATAGACTTGGCATACCGCTAAGAGTTGCCCGTGGAACACAGTACAACTTCGCGGTTTTCAAAGTACCCATTTTCCCGTTTCGAACTGCAAGAACAGCTGCCTTCATTGGGGATTGGTTCCAAGATTTCCTCCTAGGTTTCGAAAGCAACATCTGTTAAATGAAAGCAAAATTTAGCCTTCCAAAGACCGTGCAATATGATTAAAGGTGCGTTCCCATAGCTCGCTTGGAGCATGAAGCTTGAAGCTTTAAGCCTATTTCGTGTGATTTTTCAAGTTCAAGCTATCGTAAACACCAAGCTGATATGCGCCAGTTGCGTGAAGCAAGAGGATTTTCAAGCTGCTTTTCGCTTCAAGCGTACATCTAGCTCAGTTTGATTTTAAAGCAACTTGCTGCTTGGAAATGACCGAGGCACATGCGCACTACACACATTTCCCTATGACTGCAATGCATGCGTACATTTAGTGTGAATATAAAGGAGAAAAGGGAAGGAAGAATTCCGCGATTTGTATTCGTTTCTTTTTTCTCCTTTGTATTCATGATTTCTTTGAAGAAAATCTTCATTTTATTATTATATCTTCTTTGAGTATTATAGTATGGTTTTAAAAATTTTTATTAATAATTTATTAATATTTATTTCTTTTATTTTATTTACTTAATTTAATTTATTTATTATTTTATCAATTTATTTATTTTATTTATTATTTATTTGTTTATTTATTACATTTAATTGAGTTTATTCAATAAAGTTTATATAAGTTTTTATTTGTTATTTTATATTTCTTTTTATTTTATTATCATTTTATTTTAATTTATTTTATTATATTCATTATACAGAGACGAGTCACTAAATTATGACCGCCACGTAGGTATATGTAAATACGGTTGTGCTCATTCACAGGGGGGGGGGGTGCGTATAAACCTGCCTGTTGGAAGATATATAAAGGTGATTTCAGAGGAATATTTCGTACAGCAGTCGTCGCCATCATGGGTAAAGTATGCGACCTAACAGGCCTTGAAAATGATATGATCATTTCGGAAACCGCAGTTTTCGTGAACTGTTCGTGTAGTATCGTAGAGAAGGTGTACAGTGAGTGGAAGAACGGACAAGATGTTCATTCCAGGCGTAGAAACTGTAGAGGACTATGGGCCATTAATGAACAGGGTGAGCGGCACTTGCGATGGCTAGTTACATAACGATCATGACAGCCCAAATGAACGAGGAATGCACCAAGAAGCTATCGAAAACAACTATGAAACGCACCGTGTTGCGTCTTAGCCTTCGCAGCAGACATCTGGTTCCAGTACCCATTTGAGAAGTGTGTATCGCAAGAAACGACGTGCTTTTGCATTGCTATATAAACATTGGATTTTAGACCAGTGGCAAAAGGTTGCATTTTCCGATGAGTCGCATTTTCTACTGCATCGTATCGATGGGCACAAACTGCCCGAAACCATTGTTGGGCGGCAACAAGCTGGAGGAGGCCGTGTAATGGTCTGCGCATGTTTTCGTGGCATGTTTTGGGTCCATTACTGGAAGGTACCATCAATAGCTGTGCACATTTATCCATCGTTGCCGACCAGGTGCATCCCTACATGGCAACTGTGCATCCTGTGAATGATGGCATCTTTCAACAGGATAATGCCACTTGGCCAAAATTTGCCATGCCTGGTTCAAGGAGCATGAGGATGAATTCCACTTACTATCCTGGCCTCCAAACTTCCCAGATCTTAATCTTTGCAAGGATATGTGGGAACATCTGGATCGACATGTCAGGCTGCGAGACCCTCCACCACGGAATTCTCATGAGTTCGTGATGCTCTGCTGTTCGCATGGACACAGATACCTGTTGCCACCTTCCAAGCACTCATTGATCTATGCCCCGTCGCCTAGATGCTGTTTTGGCTGCAAAAAGAGGCTATTCAGATTGTTATGTATGTGGTTATAATTCAGTGACTCAATCCTGTATATAATATTCATTAATTTAATTTTATTCCATTAAATTTTTATTGAATTTATTATATTTATTTGTTATTTTACTAGTCTTTTTATTAATTTATGTATTTTAATTTATTTATTACTTAAGTTTATTTATTTAATTAATAGGTTTGTTTATTT
This sequence comes from Rhysida immarginata, assembly GCA_023313115.1. Taxonomy (NCBI): domain Eukaryota; kingdom Metazoa; phylum Arthropoda; class Chilopoda; order Scolopendromorpha; family Scolopendridae; genus Rhysida; species Rhysida immarginata. The sequence continues at coordinate 630,545 of JAHWFO010065751.1, forward strand.
AAATTTAGATGTTTTATTTTATTTTACTTATTTATTCCATTTTTTGCAGCATAATCGAAAATTAAAATAAATATCACGTTTTGCTCAATTGGAAATAATTTACCCGTTTTTACAAAATTTATTTATTTATTTATTTATTTATTTATTTATTTACAATAACAGAACAATAAATTGGCAATAATCATAATACAACAATATAAAAGAAACATCAAATAAAATAAATTCAGTAATTTTTGTATCAAAATACTTTTTAGATTAATTAGCAATAGCTTTTTAAAATTAAATTCCTTTTCAGTAACAACTAACGTTTTCGTGCATTGAAGGCGCCATGTTTTTTGAAATTCACGCCTGCGATTTCTCGCGAGACACGTTAGCTATGGGATAGCTTCAACGCTAGCTTGGCTTTTCAAGATGAACTTTTCAAGCCATATTTTTCTAGCGAGTAGAACTTCGCTTTAAAGCTCAAGCGAGCTATGGGAACGCACCTTAACTCATCATTTCTATTGCAACTACCGTAATATTAAAAAGAGTAAATACCTTTTGACTGTGGATGTGTAGACTATCAATGGGAGACATGAACCAACCGCTTTTCCACAAAGAAATTTAATGAACATGCATTAAATTTCTTTGTGGAAAAGCGGTTGGTTTATGTCTCCCATTGATACCGTAATGTTGTTAGCCCGTATATTATTTTTATTAAGATTCCAACTTCAAATACGAACTTTCAATGTACACGGTTCCCATAACAGGACCCACCCTGGTAGCCCATAATACGCACGTCTCATCAACATGTTTACATGCAATTTGCCTAACCCCAATGTCGATAAGCACCAAAGTTAATCGCGTGACATGAACTTCTATTCATACTCTACACGACATTAACTACGTTTTTTGGTTCATCTATACGTTTTCTAAAGTGTGTGAGGAGATGTGCATAATGCTAACTGGTGGTGTTTTTTGAAAGGAATGTACGGGAAAGCATTCTCAGTGTGGGTGCAGGAATGCATTCTCAAGAAGGGTTGAAATTAAGTCTTGCAGCGTTTGAATCCGTTTCTATCTTTCTATCAATCCCAAGAAAAACATTTGAAAGAGAAATATATATAATTTTCTAGGAATCTACTGAAATTTTCTGGGAAGCTTATACTTCTAGCATATTTAGTTGAAATGGCTTCGTCTAGTCATTCTCACAACAGTTGTTGTCTGTATGGCTGCAGCTCATAAAATCTTAAAAAGGGCTTCTAATAATCACTTTTTAAATTTAATCTGTAGAAAGAAAAAGAAACCGTGAATTTTTACAACAAATAATCGGGTTCTACAGGGTGTCCACAAAGTCTGGGTACATGGAAAATTTCACTATGTTATGTTATTTTTTCGAGGGGGGAAAGGCGGATGTGGTGGTTTAGCAGTGAATAAAATCATGACATAAACAATTAAATAAATAAAAAATACCATTTTTACTTTTGTTTAAATTAAATAAAAAAATACTTTACCTTTCAAAATTTATCTATGTTATTTTTCCTACCCATCAAATTATGCATTGAAAATGATGGAAATCATATTGAAAATATTATTTATTAACATTAGAATTAAATAAAATTGTTTTGTTTTAAAAGTATGTGTTAATCCCCTATGCACCCAGACTTTGTGGACATCCTGTAGAATACACAATTTATGCCTTTGACAACATCTAAAAAAATTTTTCTTCAGCAGTGAGACTTCATTTCTTTATTTATAGTTAAATGAAATAGAATTTCATTTTTCATTTACTTGTAAGGTAAAATATCCGATAATAAACTTGCTTCCTCTCTGTCCTGTCTTTTTGATGAATTTTTCCATTAAAGGGGAAAATTAATTTTAGACTTATGTAAAGGTTCAGACCTTACACGTATATTGGTTATTATTACGAATAATTTATAATTCATTTATGCATATTTATTTATTTATTATGCATTTGGGACATTTATTGAACTGTTTTTTCTGTTGACATTTGCAAACAGCAGTTTATGCTGTAGAGGGAAGTATCTGTTATTCTTTTGAACGTTTACTAAAACGAGTTGAGCTTTCTGTATTTTTGAGAAAGTTAGAAATTTAATAGAGATCTTTTGAAATATCTTTGTTCAGTTGCTGAGAAATTTTATGGCCTCGAGTGGAGCATGACTAATGTTTGCTTCTTCTTTCTTAGGCAATTTAGCCAGTGTTATTGAGAAAGGAGCGTTTGCTCCCTCTCTCTTCTTGTCATATCAATGTCTTTTGACATGGTCCAGTCTTATTGAATGCGGGTCAAGCCGTTGGGTTTGGGCAAACAGTTATGCTAAGAATAGATAAACTCCCCACCACCCACGACTATTTCGGACCTTCGTTGACAGCCTTATTGCCTTTTGGCATTTCTCTGGAACCTTCTAGATTCTAGCAAGTGGCCGTGAATCTATTTGGTGCCTTAGTAAAAAGTTCCAGTTGTGTAAGAAGATAAATCCGGTTGACCCAAGCTTTGAAGCATCTTGGATGACCCGCGTGACGTCAACCGATCGTTCATTGGTCGGATGTTCGATTCCTGTTTGGAGGAGGAAACTTGGATTTTCTCCATCTGGGAGAATGATTTTGGTTCTTGCACTGCCAAGACATTCCAGCGGCCCCTTCTGATTCCTGCCCCTCGATGTGGGTTTGCCGACAGGTGTAAGTGTCTTTTGCTGGGACTTAGTTTCTCGGCTGGAAGCAAAACCCATTGTTTTCCCATGTCCGACCACGGGCGGCCCACCCGAGGGGAACACCCAAATTCGTTTAGTTAACTTTTCTTTTAGGTGCAATCAGTTTTCCTTTTGTTTCGCTCGATGAACGAGGTTTTCGTAATTTTGAGTTCTATCGCGGTGCCCCCGCATTAACAATGCTTTTGTCCCGTAACTTATCAGTTAGTCTTTGTCCCACGACCTTTTCCTGAGTTGCCTTGCCGCCGTATCCATGTTCTGACGAAAGAAGTAGATGACCTGAGATGACCGAAATTAGATGTCCCGCCACGCCCGTTGTCCAGCCACCACGATGCTGATGTTGCTGTTCCATTTTGAGTCCGTGAGTTCTAGACCTTAATTTTCAGTCCCTGGCCACTTTAAAGTGTTATTCTTTGCCATTACATTTTATGGGGTTTGATTGCCATTATTATATTCTACTTGATTCAATTGTTTATTTAACTGAGTTTTTATTTGCTAAAGCTATGCGTAAGTTTAAAGATTGTTTTATCTTTTGATGCGTACATTTCAGGAATTACGTTTACAAAGATTATTTTCTGCATTTCAACCAATGCCCATTTTATTGAGATTAGTTTACTATGACTAAATCAATTGTTTTAATTATTTACTCAACTTTTTCCGAAGTTTATTCAAATATCATTTATTTTAATTGTTTCTTATAAGAATAAATTTAGTTATTATTTTGTTACACCAAAGAACTTGAGTCCATCTATCTTCATTTGATCCTCTTCCGGGCCATGCCTGAAATGCGGATGAATCTTAATGTGGGGTTCATAGTAAATCTTAACCACTCATTTGGCCACAGACATACAAAATTCTGCCTTTAGGCAGTGGCGCTACGACCGCAAATCTTGAATCTCACATTAGAGGCACAATCGCTGGCTCGCGATTGATGCCTTTACAATTAAGGGGCTGACCTTATACACCGACGCAAATTGACAGGTGTAAGCATTGAGCTTTCCTTACACTGGTGCGGTACGACGTATGAAATCAGCTAACCTTACAGTGGCTACAGTGCGACAGGGTTTCTTTTTTTCACTAGGCGTAAATTTTTTCTAAACTGCGGATAAAACTTTGAAATCCGTTTGAATTGAAATATTTGAATTGAAAACCTGGGAGGATCACCTGAGTTGTGGAGAATTGTCTTTGTCTATTTTATTTTTCTTTATAAAGAGGATGGCTCAAGCATCTTTTGCGTTGGCGAATGAACTTTTTCCTTTTGATGGATCTACGGATCCCGGATTTTTTTTTCAAAGAGTGGACGAAATCGGCGAATTATGTGGATGGAACCCAGGGCATAAATTAAATTTGACTAAAATTAAGTTGAGTGGGAGCACGCAATTTTTCTGTAGACACGATCAAGCGATGGCAGGTGTACCTATTACAATGATTTTAAGAAGCGTATGATGGAGAGATTTGGCAAGGAGCCAAGGGGCAGAAGCGGGCGCTTGTTTAGCGAGTGTAGGCAGAACAAAGGGGAGAGCATAAGGGATTCCTGATCCCTGTAGAAGGAGTTGGGCCCGAGATGGAAGTGAAACTAGCTTTTGCTAGGCAAATTTTAGAGGAAAGGGTTAGAGAGAAATTCTTGGAGAGACTGCACCCCAACTTACAGAAAACTGTTCTATTTAGGAGACTGAAACTTGATATAAAGCGATTGATTATGCGGAGGAGGAAGAAGAATTGGAATTTAGGTATGCTGCCATATCGCATCAGCATGGGTTGAATTCATTGGGAAAGGGAAACACGGAATTGGCCTAGGATAAGAGTGGATTAAATATTAATGCACTAATTGGCCAACGAATAGACGAAATTTTAAAATTAAAATTGGAGGAAATGGAGAATTTTTCAAACAACCAGCAGCCCGAGCGAGCGACCACCTCGGCTCCACAGAGAGAACAGAGCCAGCAGCACAGACCATTAGGCAACCTGTCCCAGCCGCAAAATTCAACTGCGGGAGGCAGAGGAAATTCAGAGCTCGGAGTGCGAGCAGGTAATATTTGTTTTGGATGTACTTGCCCTAGGCATATTTTCAGCCAGTGTCCTAATCGTAAACCTAGATGTATAATCTGTTTTTCTGCCGGCGCGAAGGTCACACGCAAAAATTTTGCTGCGCAAAAATGAAGGCCCAGGGAGAGCAGGCGGGAGCATCTGGGATGCGGCAGGCAAATCAGTCAAAAAACATTCAACCTCCCAAGAGCAAGGGCAGGCAGGTCAATAAAAGCGCATTCCGCTCGTCCGAGGGAATCAATCTGTCCTATGTGTCAGAACAAGAGATTTTGTCATGAAAACACAAATAATAGGCCGCAGAGAGCAGATGTGGGCACCTGCGAGGTTTTTACTGGGAGAACAGGCTGACGGAGTTTCAGAGGGTATGGGCCGAAGCAACAGAATCGTAGACGGAAAAGGCGCCGGAACTTTAGAGGAAAACATGGTCCCATAGAGAAGGGAGAAGGTCAAAATGTGAAACATGGTCCCAGGTGACCGTTGGGACAGTAGATGAGGTGAATGGGGTAAGCGACGAGAGGGAGACAGATTGGTTTGTGTGGGACGAGGAGAAAATGGAACGGATGATCCAGGAGTTGAAGGAATTGATCGAGAGACAGGTCGCGGGTGTTTACCGTAGATTGGGGAGGATTTGAAAAATTTGGAAGAGAAGTTGCAGGAGTTTAAGCAGGAGGAAAAAGCGAAGCTGTCAGACGCAGTGTTGAAATCCGTTCGTAGGAACGACACATTGACAGGGCGAATGATTGAGTTGGAACACCGTTTGCAGAAGGCGTTGGAGAAGTGCGAGAGAAATCCGCCTACTCCACTACCTGCATGCGAGGAGTTAGTAAGCGAGATACCCGAGCCTGCAACAACCACAGCCACTCGGACGAATTATTTTACGGAGGAGGATTATATTGTGTGAAGGCCCGGAAAAACACCGGCGAGGCGTGAGGTGAGTCCGCCTGAGCTGAGCAAACTAGCTTGAGAGAATTTAGCACTGCCGCCAGTGCCGATCGCATGCGTGGAAATACCTCCACCAGCACAGCCTATAAGCTGAAATCACCGTGAGCGAGGAGCCATCAGAGGCTACATTTCAGCCCGGGTATGCTGTAGAATCAATCAGGAAGGCCCCGGGCTCGATAGGTAGAGACGCCGTAGCGATGAAATTAATGAGCACTATTGATAGGCTCATGAACCCGCACTTTTAGAGCATCAGCTCGCAGATTATTGCTTTATTCTTACAATTTTTTTTCTCCACTTGAAATGTGGAGATGAGAGCGTATTTTCCTAATATTATTTGTTTGATAGAATGTTCTAATTACTGATTGAAGGTGAATTTTGTATATCTTTTTTGCAAACGTTTTCTTTTGTGTCTACCTCAGCTGATATTGCAGCTGGGAGGGTCGGTGGAACCGAGTTACTTAATTGTTGTACTTATTATTGTCAGGTAGCCAGTCCCCATATAATTTTTGCTGTATTAGCCAATGAAAAGTTGCTAATAAAGGCCCCGTAGTGGACGGCAGAGATGGGAGAGAGCAATCAGTAGACGAAGTTATTGTCATAAGGAAGGTGTATTTTAAAAACATTCTATTTACTATTTTAAAAGCATTCTAATTACCATTTACTGTTGTAATTGCTATTATGAATTGGAGCTCTTATTTCATGACTCTTCTGTTTTTCGAGTCAGATGAGTGCCATTGTTTTAGTGTGGCAGTTGATTACTGGGCGTATTATCGCGTTTTCAGAATTATTACGTTCTGTTGAATTACTCTACATTTTTTTTTGTGTTGGCTGGGAATGAACATTGCATCGTGAGGAACTCTTGTTTATCTTTGCTTTTTGAATTGTTCTTGAAATGAAACTTTAAGAATTTCGGGCAGAAAGTTTTTCCTCATTTATTATTACCCCTGCATGCTTGCGTTGAGAGTGCACAATTTTTTTGCCATGCGATTTTAGGCTGTGTGTTTTGATGGAATTGAGACGGTTGAATTAAAATAAAGATATTTGGGCCTAACAGAAAGGGCAGGGAAGCCGTTAGCCGCAGTAGATTTGGAGGAGCGAGCAGGAAGAGAGAGAGATCGGAATTTGACGTTATACACAGGGTCAAAACGCACCCCTCCCCCCTCCTCTCCCTCGCTATGCCACAATCGTTGAGAGACAATGAGTTGCCCAACGAATACGCCACCACGGAGAATGAACCACTTTGAAAAAAGTTGAAGAAATTTTTTTTGCTTTATGCTTTAGCAATTACTAGTATTTGAAGGGATGATAGAATAGTATTTGCATTGTTCTGATGGGCACACGCTGTCCGAGTTTGTTTAAGTATTTCCTAATGAAGTCGAAATGTAGAATTAGTTGACTTAGAATTGTAATTTGATATTCTCTTTGGTGACGCACCCTTAAATGTTATTTTATACCGATTATTGCTTAGGATTAGAACTAGGTATAATATTAAGTTTTGCTAAGCTGAATAGATTGAAGAGGGTACATATGTGCTTAGATTATTAATTTTTTTCCTTGTCCCTTTGACAATGGCCATTAAGAATGATGAATGTTGAATTTCTGGGGAAGGATTATGAAAACGATTATTATTTGCTGGAAATTTATTAACAGATGCTACGGAACCCTAGGCATTTGAAAGAATTAATCCAGCTGTTGAGGTGTTCAAATAATTTAGTTATTAATTTTGTGGGTACATTATCGAAAAAGGCAATCGACCTTTTGTAAATAATATGGGTTGTTGAAATCATTTTTCGGGTGGAACCGCTTATCTTTTTTCCACGTTTATGAAGGGTCATTTACAGACCCCCCCCCCCCTTTGGAGCACAGGAGTGGACTCGACTGAAGGGAGATTAACGCTCCCCTTCCATCTTTTGCATTGAAATAGTGATAAGGAGGAAATGGAAGAAGAAAAAGGGAAACCACAATGTTTACTTTGTGGGGTAAATAAATAGATAAATAAATTGATTGAAGTTTCAGAGGTTGAACACTTTTATATAAACATTATTGTATGCTTTATTAAACCTTATTATATGTTGTATTTATAAGTTATAGTTGGATATAGGAAGAAGGTATTTACCCAAGTTTTTTTTTGCTCTGTATGTAAACGAGAGGAACAGGCTTTACTAGAGCCATTAATTATCTCTTATTTTCGATTAAATAATTTTATGCTGGCATGGATGTTGTGCGCTGCCATAATTAAAGCGTATATTCTTTTAGTTGACCCGAGATAGGGAGAAGATAGGAAACACTGGGAAAACCCGTTACTTTTTAAACATATTAATTGAAGTTTGTTCGAATGATAAACGACTAGTGTTAAGTTGATTGTTTGAATTGTCTTAAGTTAATTATGCGAAATAATTATATTTAATCAAAACCTTTTATTCCATGTTAATGTAAGAGACATGCCTTTTGAAGGAACGAATTTAGAATTTTATTTTTTTTCTCTGTGAATTTTATTTCTTACTATACTAGTTGCTTACATTTACAGTACTTAGAATATTTAAAGTGTGTAGTTATCTAAAGTGATACTTTGTGTCAGACATATTTGGTTTATTTTGAAACAATAAACTGGTTTAAGAGGATATCAATTTAGAGGCATAAATACAAAGCCCATCTACAATACAGTTGGGATTTTAGAGTTTCATTCATTGTCTATGGCATTTTTCAATTAGGTCATGCATAGAGGTGGCGAATTTACTTTATTAGTATGGGAACTGAATCAATCAATATAATCGTTAAGTTTTTCAGTAATTGTTGCAGTTAGCGCTAAGCCATTTAATTAGACCGTGTTTTGGGTGAAAGAGTTTATTTTAGTTTCATACTTGGAACCGTGGCGTTATTACATTAACAACAGAATCGGATGGAATAGTCATTGCCCAATCGGATAGGTTTCTACGCTCTCTGGCTGTTTGGGCAAAAAGTTTACTTTGTCCTGGCCTAGGTTGCCACCTGCCGGAATGTCAAAAGAGGAGTTAAGTCAATACAATTCTTGGTAGGTTTCAGGTGAAATGTTTTATATATCTCCAGTAGACAATAAGCACAAGAGCTGCGTAATTTAACTGTTTTTTTTTTGTCTAAGAAGATTCTTTCCCAATTCGAAATTTGTTCACCATTGAAATTTAGCTGTGTTTTGTAGTCCGAAAGACACACTGCGATGCTGGTTGCGAACACCCTCGTTAATTAAATAATACCCTATTTCATTACCTCGGAGAAAGTCCTTGGTCAGTCAGTCTCGCAGCTATCGGGCCGCAACCTATAGGCGTGGGGACCTCGCCATGTGAAGATCCCTACGCAACGTGGGAATCCTTTTGAATGCTACAGGGTCCTGTTCTCGTATTGTGGAACCAGAGTTGGAGACAGAGCGACCTCTTGCGACCTTTTGGGAAGTGCCACTCGAACAGAACCCCCCCCCACTGGAGAACATAAACAGCATGGACGCCGAGAAGTCAGCTTGAAGAAGTCCGCCACGCGACCCTCGTTGGAAGGGATACCTGCCATATTACCATACTTTTTGGACACCCTTTATATTGTTTACAAGAAATTTTTGACCCTTCCCCAGACTCGACTATCGCTTGGAGTCGTGATTCTATTACAGATGCAAATTAGTAGGTAGTGAATCCAAACTTTTTATCAGGGGTTGTAGATGTTGTGTGGCTCCCTAGATCCCGGACCTGACCTCAATGGATTTTTACCTCTGGTCATTTGAAGGATCTATACAAGAGAAGATATTGAACATTGAACAACTGAAACAGCGTATACCTCGACTTCCGGGTTGAACGATGTGCCTCGGGCTGACTGACCCCGAATCCCCTTGTTCATAAACAAATACGCCCCTCCACCAGTTACTTTCTGGATATACGAATTTTTCTTGAGTACACCTGAAAGTAGGAAAATTTCTTTTGCTGTTGTCATTTATCGTGGTAAGCGATCTTGACAGTCAGACCAGAGTTGGAGAAACAGAAGAGCTGTCCTACTCATTCGACATCAATTATATTTCTAAGCTCTTTCACTATATTCTCTTTATTTAACACGAAAATATTGCGTGAAGTTCTTTTCTTGCTTCTACCTGCATTAGATTCAACACAGTCTTTACCTCCCTTTGCATTCGATCATTTTATGTGCCAGGATACGCCAAACCTCACTAGACGTTTGATAAAATGCATTGTTTGGGAATTTTTCTGTCCGAGAACGGACGCCTAAATTGGTGTGTCTTTGGTTTGATTTTACATTTTAAGACGAGTTATTGACCTCGAAGTTCTAGTAAATATGAATCGTTTGGGTTCAAATGCTTGGCCATTTGTCGGACAGAAAATTTGTCTTTAACTCTTCTGCAGTGAAACGTGAGGATTCGCCACACAAGGCCCCCCCCCCCCTGCCGCTGAGGAGAGCCACACGTGAGCAAAGGAAGAACGTTAGTAGTATAGGCAGCCCTTTATACAGGGTGTAACTAAAGATGTGTTACAAACTTTGGGGAATGATAGAACTGGTCAAAATAAGCATTTTTTGTTCTATGAACATTGGTCCACAACTGCATCGTTTAAGAGTTATAGCCACTGTTCAAAATGACGTCTTCAGCATCAATGCAGGCTTATGACACACCCCTTTCTGAATTATGGTATGGTCATGTAAATTTTTAAAGTAACATGACCACACCATCACATTACCATGCAAGCAGATCCTGCACACT
>JAHWFO010065752.1:0-10088 GCA_023313115.1 Rhysida immarginata
ACACATGTAGCATTTTTTTTTACACAGTAGTAATTTACTTTAAAAATATTTACATAGCTATAGTTTTTATTAATTTATTTATATATGAAATAATGAATTTTAAATTGCCATCTGATGGGAAACCATGAAAACGTCGAAAGATTTTAACTTTTTGCATCTGAAATACGTTATTCAGCTGTATAGCATTTTTTTGACACAGTAGTACTTTATTAAAAAAATTTACGTAATATTTTATTTGTTTTTTTATTTTTGAAATTATCAGACTTTAAATTGTCATCTGACGGGGAATAAAAATCTTTCGATCTTTTCGTGGTTTAACCATGAGAAGATCGAAAGATTTTTTATTTTTTGCATCTGAAATTCATTTATACAGCTATACAGAATTTTTTTCTTAAGTGATGGTTTATTTAAAACATTTGCTTAGCGGTATTTTTTATTTATTTATTCATTTTTGAATATATCATGGTTACAAAAGCACATGTAATACAATTGAAATAGCTGGCTTTCTGCTTGTTTATAGTGAAAGAAGGACACCTAGTGATGAAATTTGGAAATCGCTCACACACGCACTTTTCAGCAGCATGTTCAGGCAAAGCCACCTAGAAACATGTTTCTAGGTGGCTTTGGCTCAGGCCTTGTTAATCTCGAAGGGCTCGACTCCCACAAATTTTTTTGCGCATTTGTCGCTAGGTGGCAACCTTGTTGTTTTCGAGCTAACTTCTCACTCTTTTTTATTCTATCACCGTGCTCTCAACATATTCAAACAGAAAACGAAACCTGGAACACAAGCATTCCAAAAAATTTTTTTCAGGAATTTTCCTAATAAACTGCCATCTGTCTAAGAAAAGAGTATGCGCTCTAACTTTAAAAATGTTTATTTCCGGAAAATGAGAAGACAAACTCCAGATATATAGGGCGAGTCTGTTACTCCCCATACAATTTCAAAAGGAGTGGAGATACAACAAATCAGTTGCAGGCAACATTAGGAAGTTAGGTAAGGGCTAACCAATGGTGGTGTCAAATTTGATCCTTGACCTCGAATTTTGCAATTTGTAACTTTGTAACCGTTACAGGTAGAAATGAAAATTCCAACTGTATAATTGTAGAGCTCAAAACGCTGATTAAAAAAAAAGATCTGTAAAGAGGGACCTGCGCCTTAACTATAGCGATTTCATTTTAGCCACTATACCTGGCGGCCACCGAGCTGGCATAATCGTATTTTATTATATGCTCCTTGCCTTCTCCAGAGGCCAGAGGTCGTCACTGAAAATTGACCTGAAATGGCACTCTGGTGACATTTTCTAACAAGTTTGATTGACAAACAACTGCCTACTATATATGCTTTCCAGTATTTTTTTTTTCACTTTTTTTTTTTACCTAAAAAAATTGTTTTTCCATGATGGCCACGTGCACATCTTCGATTCAGGAAGCTGAAACTGAAATTATTATCGGTAATAACATTAATTTGAAGCTGCAGCTGAGCTATTAAAATCTTCGAAGGGGATAAAAGTTGTATGATGTAGTTTGCACCAAGGAGGAACAACGAGCACACAGCTCACCACACTGTTCAAACCATCAACAAGTTGAATTTTGAGATACTGAAACACCTTCCCTGCAACTCAGATCTTGTTCCCTCAAACTTTTATCTGTTTGGGCCGCTCAAGGATGCTTTGTGAGTGGAAAATCTGTGCAAAGTCGACATTCATATATTCATAGAAAGCATATTCATATATAGAAAAGCACACGTTGTGTTCACCGAGTACGCTGACATCACGATCACGTGACCAGCAAAGTACTCGGATTCTGTACGTTATCTGTTTATTTCAGAAGACATGTATGCTTTTTTCTGTTGTCAGAACTATCGTTAAAATTATGGTATATAATGAACACAGCCGATATTTGCTTTATGTACTTTTTTAAATATTATAAGTGTCCTGAATCAGCAGATGGTGACACTAGCCACTCCTGTAAATTATTAATCACTGGGAAACCTTTTTCTCAGCTATAGCCAAGGGGTCCGTTGCTTTCAGGTACAGCGGCATCTTCTTCATCGGGTAATTCAAACGCGCCAGCCTCATACAACTCGCTATCCAAGCGTTAAGACTTCAAGTCACACGCACCCCGCCGTGGATATATAGGGTGTATCAAAAACACGTTTACAAACTTGGAGGGCGGGCTCCTCACACCAAAACAAGAAACGTAGATCATATAAGCGTAATTCCGAAAAGCTTTAGATTTTTAGGTGCTAGTGAAAGTTTACGTTCAAACGCAGTTTAAGGTACAATCCATCAACGGAAGTTTGTAACCAACCATATGGCTTTGTGTTGTCATGGAGACTTGTTTACATTTATCATTTGTGTACATTTGAGGTTAGTCTGACTTCAGCGTTTCATTTGAGTAGTAGTGAGTTAACTGAAAGGTGTTCCGTTTAACCATGGTAGGATATCCATTTTCTGAGCAGGCAGATATGATTTTTATGTATGGCCGCGTGAATGGTAATGGCTGCACTACGATTACACGGCTTAATATAAGGGAGAAGACCGCATCTGCCAATGTAATATATTTGAAATAAATGTAGCTATTGCAGATCGTCGGCGTCATTCACAATATCCATCCTATCCTATATTAATTACTCGGAAGTGAAGATACAAGTGCTTAACACGAGGCATTTTTCCGCTATGCAATACAAGTCCGCCATGTTGGTTGCTTCAATAGCAACCAATCACTGATTCTCTCGAGTGTTCAGACTATTTACTACTAGACTCGCAAAAAAACAGGTTATAACGAATAGACAAGTGGTGGAACTCTCTACCGAGATAGGATGAGCCCTTCATCTGAAATAATTTTTTAAAAATAAATAATTACATTAGTAAGTCTTCTAAACAATTAGCCTTTTTCATGACGTCATAAGATGGCTTCCCAGTGTAGAAAAACATAAAGTACTCGATATGGAAAGTAAAGACACTCCGCCATTTCTGTGCAAAATTCCTTCATAGAGACATCTACAGGAATGCAATTAATTTATATATTATATCTTTATTATTAATATGTAACAATAACAGGGAGTATCCCACTAGAGGGAAAAAGCCCAATGTTGTCCCCCAACAGGCCGAAGCCCAAAAACGGGGTTAATGAAAAAAAAACAGAAAATAAAAAAGTAAAGAGAAGAGAGAAAAAGGGGGGAAAAAAACTACATGTAAAAATAATAAAATAATATGACAAAAAAAATTAAGAAAAATTAGAAATAATTAATATAACAAAGGAGAAAAGAAAAAAAATAAAAAAAATATAATAAAACAAAATAAACATGAAAAATCAGGCAAACAAAAGAACTTGCTCATATTTCAACATATCAAGGTTGGCGTCTTTAAAATTATTCGCATCAAGGTTGCATATTATGATCTTTTTGGCATTTCTGTAGATGTCTCTATGAATGAATTTTGCACGGAAATGGCGGAGTGTCCTTACTTTCCATATCCAGTTTTCCTACACTGGGACGCCACCTTATGACGTCATGAAAAAGGCTAATTGTAATATATTTTCCATGAAAAATAAATAAAATAAATTGAATTTGGAATTATTATATAAATATTGTTTCTGGTCTGTGTCAAATTCTTACGAGGAATGTGGCGAAAATCTGAAACATTGGTGCTGCAGTTAGCAAGTTGACTTCATGCTTTGAGCATATCGTAAAAGTTTTAGTTTTACACTGAGTGGCCAGTTTATTAGGAACACCCATGACTATGCAAATCAGTTGGCATAGCAATTACTACGTATCTTTTGGTCACGTGACAGCCGGTACCAATATAAAGCGACAACACCAAAGACAAAATATATCCCTGTTTAGTTAATTGACTCATCGATACAAGGTTAAATCGCGCATGAGGGGCATAAAGCGCGTCATGTAAAGTTAAAACTGACCCAGTGGTTAACGAGACACTCGCGATTCCTATACCAGTCGCGGTAATGGTTTTTTTGGGATTTGCAGTGTGAATATCTCTATGGCAGCTCCGCATAGAAGTAAAGAACCTCTTGTCCTTAATGACATGGAAGGAGCTGCCACTATCCATTCTTGCTTTGGGAGGACAACGCAGTTTGCTGTAGGTTTCTGCCCCTGGGCTTTGCCATCGAGCTTGCGAGATTTACGTTTTGGACGTGTGGCACGTACGTTAGGTGGAGGCGGTGGCTGGGAAACGCGAATGTTGGAGGTGCTGGATGCTGGCGAAAACCGCTTAGAAGTGCAAACAGACCTGACATGCCTTCCGCTGCCACAATTGTAACAGGTACCCCTGAACGCTGTTGGGTACCAGAGGGAGAAGGTGGTACCCAAATAGGCATTGTAGTGACGCAAGAGACGATGTCAGATGAGCGTCCATCTGAGTTATCATTGAACACAACGCTTAACTGACTATGAAAAACTTCGAGGGTCATGTTTGGGTCAATCTGCACTGAGAGCCTTAAAGGCATATAGATCGAAGGCAAACCAGCTACCATATAAGTAATCAGGGTCTTGTCGTTTATGGGTAATGAGACGGCGCCGCCTACGCGCAGATTTGCAATGCACGTGCTACATATGCGTTGGGGTCATCTGTGTCATGGAAGCGAAGAGTTGAAAGGCGTCGCATAACTTCTGCCTGAGTGACAGAATCGGTTCGGGCATAACGCAGACGGATGGCTTCCCAGATGGAAAATGGAATGTCATCCTGTAACATGACTACAATGTCATCATCCACCATGCATAATAAATAATGTCTCAGGCATGCCCAGTCTGTTCGAACAGCGGATCTTTCTGGATCCGAAGTGGGTAGGGAAGTTTTATCATGTACAAATTTGTCAAACCCCTTTGATTCCAGAAACGCTAACATCCGATACTTCCATTGGTGAAAGTTAGCACTGGTGGGCTTAGGGATTGAACGACTGTCATCAAAGAAAAACTCGGCCAAAGTTGGACACAAAAAGTTCCAATTCCACAAACCACACTCTGCTACCAGTGATGAGGCGGTTGTTATAGTGGATTTATGGCTAGTAATGAGTCAACAAACACTTTGCATAGTAAACAATAAAAGATTTTATTAATGACAGTAAAAAGAAACTAGAACACAAAGAATGTCCCATGGTTAACAATGTTAGAGGAAGTTAAGAAAATTATACACGATCAAAATATGAATTTAATTACTTACAGTGTCTCGCACAAGTATTAGTACAAAAAAAATGATTAAACCACTCAGTGGAGCGGTAGTACAGCCCGTGGCGTCTCGCGATGCACAGTTAACTCAACAGCCTAGATTGCACGGTTCTGCGGATGAAATATACGGGTATGGAGAAAAATAGCAGAGATTGTACTATCCAGACGAATAGACTTCGTGGCCAGGCCTAAACATGGTGCGACTGCAAAAACGAGCAACGGTTCGGAATAAACATTGATACGCATGAAACGTGGGGACCACGTCGGCAAACTCGTAATTGCAATTACGGAGGTACAATCAAGGCTGGAGCAACGAGGGAGAAATACTAGCAAAGTGAGTGGGCACCATAACTGCACAGGAGAAGTGAAGTGCAGAAGCAAGGAGAAGAAGTAGAAAGTTCTAAAAAAAAAAAAATTAATTACGCAATAATTTTTTTATCAACAATTAGACAGTATAACATCTCGCGACCGAGTTAATTAGTTGCGAGGGAAAATCGCCACACGGGGCAAGAGCTCGCATCACGCGAGTTCGAAAAAAATTTTACGACAACAATGGTCCACGGACCACAAGAATGAATTATTTAAATCTAAATACAAATTATCAATAAAAAATAACATTTTGGAATAATAAAAAAAATTAATTTACCATCCACCACGAGATTTAAAGAATAGCAATAGTTTCTTCATTAGCCATAAATTGCGATTTCTCGAACAAGTGTGCTCAAAATTATAAGAAAAATATTACAATCAAGATCACAGACACAAAAAAAAGAAAATATACGAAAATTCACGTCAAAGCCAATTTTTATTATTAAAAAAATAATTTTAAATAATTATTTCAGAGGATTTTATGTGACAGGGTGCAAGTTAGGCTATGCAAATCAGCGTCACATAAAATATCATTTGTTCTGCCCACCTAAAGATTTTTTTTTGAAATGGCAAAATGCAATTCCGCAGCTGACATCAAAATTCCATATCTTGTGAATTTTGTATGAAATGGAGAAAGTGTTTTTTTTATTACGGAAATGGATTTTAACACGTGTATGTGCAAATCTACGTTAAAGTTTAGTAAACAATTTTGAAACGTAAACCACCCAACGAAAGAAATACATACCAATTAAACAACTTTAAAATACAAGTTATATTTTTTTTTTTTCATCATTAAAATATACAGACATGTCATGATGCTCAGGACTCTACTACAATCAATTCAACTGCCCTCATCTCATCTTTTCTATTCCTCTTTTACTTTTTCGTTATCGAGGATGTTAAATAACTATAGGATCTGATTTTGAAAGTTAACCCTTGATTAACTTCTCCATGGTTAGCCTACTGATCCCATCAGTGGCAGAGCGAGAAGGGGGCAGAGGGGGCGGTAACTTTTAACGGGCGGCATTTTTGGCCTATTGCTTGAAAAAAACTTTTTCTCTAGCGGAACGATAGAGTGGTTCGTTTAACAGTATAGAACTGTCCATCTTACAGTTTTGTTCTTATTTTGTTGCAAATTGAAGAACTGTCCCGGGCGGCCGTCTCCTCTAGTGACACCACTGTTTACCATGTCCTCACCGGGATTCGAATCCGCGATTCACTAATTTCGAGAGACGAAACCGGCGACTTGGCGCTCTCGGCCACCGACAATGATAACTTAGAAATGCAGATTTCTAACTGTCAACAAAAAATTCTGTTTCATTAAAATTTAAACAGATCAGTCTAGTAATATAAAATACCTATGGGTTTTTCTGAGCACAGTGGTGTATGCAGATAGTAGGCAATACAACACAACAGTATACAAGAGTTGCTTCAGAGTGGGAATAAATCGAACTTAACATTCTTCAAAAACTCGTTTAGACTCGATGCCAGATCGTTTATTTTGTGATGTGCAAATTACATTGTATTTTTCTCTTTTTTTACTTTTGTTATGTTTCTTACTTCTCCAATTTTTCCCATTGAATGCCAAGAACTGTCTGTTGTTTTTATTTTTTTGTGTGTATGGGGCGCTGTAGACATCGGATTTGTGCTGTTTCCTCCCAACGAGCCGTTGCCATGGAGACCTCCTTCCAGGAGCGGATGTATGTGATACATGAGAAGGGGGGGAAGTGGGGGAGGGGGAAGTGGGGGAGGGGGGGGTTGAGCAAACGTGTGAGAGCGATCGTGGACAGAGAGAAAAAAGAAAAAAAGAGCGAACCTCCGGTGGAAGAGGAGCGGGAGCTCCGGCTCCCAGGTGATATGATGTTAAAAAAAAGGACTTATTGTAATGTTTATGAGAGGAAAGACTTTCGTATACCTTCCGTATGTACTCTCCTTTTGTTGGAACGACATTTTAAATGAATTAATGAACTCTCAATAGCAGTCAGATGGAAACTGTGAGAGAGTGAAGATGCAACGCATAAGTATGATGATATTAGTTATGCGCAAGAGACTCTGAACACTTTTGTGTCTGTGTGAAGCCTTCTATAATCTTGATACATATTTCATTGAAAAAAGTTTTAATTCGTAAGAGTTAAGAAGAGTTAATTCGAATTAAACTTTTGTCAATGAAATGTGTATCAAGATTATAGAAGGCATCACACCGATACAAGATAGATAACTGTAGACCATTGCAAGCAAATTCTGCTTAAGCGAAAGGCATATATTGCAACCCGTCTCATCGCAGCCATAGGATAACACAACGCAATCTAAGTGTGAAACTGCATTGGATTAAAGTTCCGATTTGAAGGAGTCACCGTCTTGCAAGATGCACCAATCAATCAATGATAATTGGTGCGGTAGCGAGTAGTGGAGCATCTAATGTGAGCAAGCTCAACTCCGTGAGCGATTGAAGGCAGCGGATTAGAGCAGGTGATTTGTTGTTTCGTCTACAGCAAATGTGAGTTAATTTTCCTGTTTGATTTGTGTTGTGATAAAATTCCTCAAAGAAGAAAAAAGGGAGGGAATTACCCACAACTGTGAATCTGTAAATATATGATGACTAATGTTTTTATTTACCGCTAGTGAGTCTTAATGACTGAACCCAATTCTTATCATAAAGTGACATTACTTATAGCGCAGTGCTTTTCTTATTAACGAAGATTATTATCGTGTTAATTTGATATTCTCTTTAAACAAATATATTCATTTTAGATTTAAGTATCCTTTTTCACCACCTCCTTCTTTATTCTTTACTATCCTTTGGTGTGTGTTTATCTATTTTATTTGTTTGTTTTACAAACGATGGTAGGCTGGAAACGTCTTGTCTTGTTTTGCAATCTTGGAAAACTTATTTGAATTTGTATGATTTGGAGCTTAAGAACCTGGAAACGTCTTCTCAAGCCACACTTGTTACAAAATGGGACAAGACGACATTCGTCACAATTTAAGCTTGTGATAGCTCCATTAACTTGCTATGTGCTGGTTTGTACAGCAAAACTTTTCGTTTGTAGCACAGCACTCGTTCAAGAGTTATAAAGAAATCAAAGTGGGGGGGGGGGGCAAGTTAATCCCCGGATTTTTTTATCTCATCACCGCAACAGCAGTTGAGCGACACTGCAATGGTTCCGTCCTTTTTTTCAACGGCTAGAGGGCTGCTACCAAATGCCCTACAAGCCTGCTTTTCAGAAGGCTTTTGCCCTGCGTATTTATGCAAAACCGCCTAGAGAGAAAGCCTGCTCACGGAAAAATCATACATTGTTACATCACCTACGGTAGGGACAATTTCGGGCTTATTATTGATAGAAATATGATTAACAATACCCTGCCGAAGGTGATGTGACGTTTTCGCGCTCAGGCTTAGAGTAGAGGTGGTGTTGATTTATGTCCCTGTTTCCCAACGTGGGGCAATTTAATTTTTCAGGGGAGGCAATTAATATTTCATTCGTATTAAGTTTATTTATTTATATTTCATTCCATTTATATTTGGAGTTCATTTCTTGAATAATTTATATGTCATATGATTTATACGGAAACGTTGATTTATTTAATGCTTTTTTTCGTATTTTAGGAATCGGAGGCTTTTTCCGTTCCCTTAAAAAGACAGTGGATCTTAGGCGGCTTCTTTATCTTAGCCGGATTTACCGTCATCGGATGGAAAATCAAGAAGAACGCTAGGCTAAAACAATGATATGACGTCATCACCTGGTGTCAATGTCAGCCGGCTACCGAGAGCCGCTAAGATAAAGAACCCGCCTCTTGTCATTCGGAAATGACTTTTGAAGTTTTTATCAGAGTACAACAGGACCTTCATAAGAGAAGGCCACGGCTAATATCTTGTCGCCCGCCATTTTTGTCTTAAAAATTTTTGCAGCAAACCGTGTGATAACGTCATATTATTTTTGCAGTAAACCGTTTCCACAGATTTTAGCAATAAAGTCTTAATACTTGACGAAATAACGTCACGCCTCAACGTTAGTGGTGCGCTGAGATTAAAAAATCCGAGGAATGTTACTCCCCCCCCCCCATCTCGGAATTTCGTAATTTTAAAAACGTGATTCGATAGAGCTTCGTTTGTGCTGGATTGTGTAGCAAAAAAGTTTCGTTTGTGCAAACAATAGTTTAGGAGATTCTTAAAAATTATTTTTTAACTTCAACAGGTTTTAATATAAACAAAAAAATTATAAGAAAAGATTATAAAACTGACTACATCTGCTATCGTACAAAACTGTTTAAATATAGGAATTTAATACTCAAAATAGTTGAGCCGTTATCAAGAATTATAAAAACCTTCCATCCAGTGCAGCTTATATTAATCTATGGTTTGATTTTAAATGTATATTTCTGTATATAATTTAAACATGTATTTTGTATATATTTTAAAGTGCTGCTCAAGGGTTTTTAGATAATGGGATGGTTTTCATTTTAAAGGTAAATATTGGATATAGGATTTTTATATTCGGGGATGGAAGGTTTTTATAATTATTGATAACGGCTC
>JAHWFO010065755.1:0-11497 GCA_023313115.1 Rhysida immarginata
AGAGAAGGCCTCCGCAATGAAACTGAATACATTGTTGCATCACATAGATAGTGCATTGTTATTCGTATTTCTACCAATAATAAGCCCTGAATTTGCACTATCTATGATGATGTAACAATGTATTCAATTTCATTGCGGAGGCCTTCTCTCTCGGTGGTCGCGGCCAGGGCCTGTCTTTCTCATGGGTTACGTGTAGCAATGTATGACGTTTCCGCACTCAGACCTTGTCTTTCGGTGGTCACGGTTCAATGCGCGCCTGAAAGCGAATGTATGCATCGCCGCGAAGAAGTTAGATAAAACAGAATGGGGCAAGTGGGGGAAGCTATTTTTTTTTTAAAATTATTAATGAAGAATGATTAAAAAAGATGGGAAAATTTGTTTGAGAGTGGGATCTCGTGGGACTTTGGACTTGTATATTTTAAATGTTACTATATTTTTATATTCGACACTCAGATTATGCATATGACCTTCGAGAGCCAGATATATGCATATTTTTATATTTGAGAGCCAGATATATGCATATGATCTTCAAAAACGATTGTTTTTAACCAACTTAATTATTTAGGGGTTTAAAAGTCCTCAAATTAAAACTTCGATTTAGGGGGTTTTGGCCGCGCTTTTGGTAATTGGGACCACTGTGCGGCACGCGAAAGGAACGAAATCATTAGAATCCGAGACACTTGAATTGCTAAAGGCACTCACTTATGAGGATTCATATTTGTCCATTTTACCACTGCAAAGTAGTGAAGGGAGGATCTGGACATCCCTCTGACGAAGAATATTGAATCCGCCATTATGTTGTAAAAATAAATCAAATTCAAATAAAAGAAATATACGGATTTTTGCCTTTTTTCCGGGAAATTATTCAAATCAAATTCAAAATTAGGGACCTCAAAAACCCCTATATACGGATTTTTAGAAAAATTAAATTACGTTTTCATGAATGATGCATGACAGAGACAAATTCAGAAACAAAATTGTGAACACGAAATTTGAAGTAAAGGAAAGGAGGGAAACAGGGAAGAGATGGACAGAGCAAAGGAAACAGGAACTCAGTCACAGAATAAAGAGATTTTGGGAAGAGAAAAGGAAGAGGGAAGCGGTAAAAAAATTGAATACTCACGTAACATTCAAGTTAAACACTGTCTTAAGGGCAAAGATGTCAGAAGAAGAAGAAGAAATTACGCTTTCGACTTTTGGCCACGTTTTTGGCAATTGGGACCACTGTGCGACGGACGGCTAGATAAACGTACAGATCAAGTGTGCATTTTTGTAAGTAGCTTTTTGCTAAAGCTCCTAATATACAAGGAATTAATTTTTCTAAAATGGAATGAAGTAGTCTACAATTAAAAGAATCGGCCTCGGTGGCTCAGTGGTTGCGTGATCGCCTCTGATGCCCGAGTACGCGGATTCGATCCCGGCCGAGGACGACGAGGATTTTTCAGGGGGAAATCCTGAGATCACGCACTTCCTTCGGAAGGGAAGTAAAGCCGTTGGTCCCGTGTAGTCGTTTGCCGGCTGCACGTTAAAGAACCCTTGCGAGGCAAAATTTGCGGCCCCTATAACGCCGTCCTGAAATGACCATGGCAGTTGAAAAGGACGTTAATATCAAACAAACTAAACCAAACAATTAAATGAATAAAAACAAAAATTGCTCTACTGTGTTTTTCTATTTATTAACCTTAATGGTTACGAATTATTTCTTAAGCGGAAACCGCAAACCGGATACGCAAGAATTCAAAGAAATGATCATTTCTAACAAATTGTAGAATTAAATTTTAAAACTAATTTAAATTCATTAAAGGACGTCGCACAAACCGACAATTAACTGGAGAATGTTTGAAATAATATAAATGTAACGCTTCTTTAATGGAAAAATACACTGAGAATTTACTCAAATCTTTCATCCAAGTAACATAAAATGGACCCAAACATGTGTAAAATAGTTTGAAAGTGACAGGTAATTGGTATTATTAATAAGTAAAAATCTATCTTAAAGTTATGAAAAATTTTAACTACCTCTTTGGAGTAGTTTCCGAGATGGTGAAATTAAGTCCAAGATTCCGAAAATACCAGCGAACACTACGAATAGGCAATAGGCAATATAGTGCATGTTAATATGCACACTCGATGACAGAAGGTAAAGAAAATTATAAAAGATGGTCACGCGTTGTTCCGATGCATTTAGAAGGGACGTTGAATCTGACTGAAACAATTTGTCGTCTGAAAAGCATTAAGTAAAGGAAGTTAATTCTCCTGCTAGAAATTGGTATGGTGAAGGGAGAATTTTCGCCATAAATTACTTTATTTATAAACAACACAGTATTTATCCTTTTCTCGGTGAACTCTATTACAAAGAGTACATTAAGTACTCCTGCCATAATATCGTTCAATTATTTGTTCTGATACTGTGTTATTCTTAAAAAATATCTTAGCGATCTAAACAACGTCCATTCCTTTTCTCAGTTACTTAGATATATTTCCAAATCCATATTCCGTATCCTCTTCTTATCTTCTAAGAGAACTTGTCTCTAAGTCTTTTCTAAGAAAGAAACTTGTTTTTAAACCAGTTCGGAAAGAGTTTTCACATAGAAATGCTCTTTCTTTGATAAAAATTAGTCCTTCACGATACTAATAAACTAACCAGTGGGTCTAAACTATGTTTAGGAAAATACACAGAAGGAAGTGTTTATGATTAATGAAATCATTTGCTAGTGTCTTGAAACAACCTTTAGTAGGGAATTTTCTTGCGTTTGTAAAGTCGACGGACGGACAGAGTAGATTGCTATAAGTAAAGGCGAAGTTAAACCCTATTTTATCCAATAGTTGCGGTAAAGGTTAAAGTCTGCGGTATCCTAAATTTATCATACAGAGCGACTATGAAGTCTGTTGCACCTGTGTAGAAAATGAAAATATCCCAAATCTTTTGCAGCCAACAAAAAGAAAGTCGAGGGCAGGCTATAAGTTGGTGACCTTCCAATGACCTGATTATGCAAATTAGGACCTATTCAAAATTTATCTTATAAACCGTAACAGATAGGGACCAATTTCCAATTACAAACTTGTCCCGCATTAAATTAGACCACAATAAAAAATGCCGCATCATAATCAGATGAATAAATCACTCAAAAATGAAACGAAAATATTTTTACATACAAAAGTTTTCACGTGTAGGCCTAAGTAACAAAACTGAGGCTACTCAGCAAGCAAAAACTAATTAAGGATGCGCACAAAATGTCTTCTATCAACCCCAAAGGAACCGACAGACGGTCCTTATGCACTTTTTATAAGTGTTCGTGCTGAGTGATGTCTGTTGTTTGGATGTCGATCCTGATATCCTGCAGCATCACCATTCTCAATAGCAGCACCATAGCAAATGACCATGACAATCATTTCCTTGATTGTGTCCTCAGCCATCGTATTACAGAATGAATTGCACATGAATGGATGTGGCTTTTTATGCAAATTGAACAAGATGATGGCGCTGTTGTGAAGAAATTCCAGATATATGCAAAACTAGCTGGGAATGTGACGTGATTTGCATGTACAAATGTTTCAGTTTCATTTTTGGGTGAAGTATTCGTCCGATTATGGGGTCCGATTGTCAAAAAAATTCGACCTCGAGTTTTTGATGAATCTCAACGTTCTAATCCTCCCTAAATCCAAAAACACGTCTTTCTTTGTGATCACGACAACTCAAAAACATAACGAGCTAGTTGGATGAAATTTGATATCTGGTTCTTTCACCAAAATTGTAGATCTGTATCAACTTTTGGGCCAAATCTGTCAACTGGAAATGGTACTTTACCTAAACACGTACTCTGTTTTTTTTCATATAAATAGGACTTTAAATAAAGGTAAAATAAATAAATAAATAAATAAAATTGAGAATTGGCCTTTATAATGAAGAAAGTCAATTAGATATCAAATTTCAGCCCAATCGCACAAACAAAAAAAATCTGTATATACTGTATTTTGCTTGAAACAAAGCAACAAAAATAAACAATTAAACTTTTAACAATTAAGATAGTGTTAATTTTAATTGTTGGATAAATAAAATACATGAAAAGAAGCTATATCCAACACCTAGAAAGAAAGCCCGTGGACCAATGACGTATATTAAAGATAGGCTCCGAATCCTATTGTTGTAACTTGAAGCAAATTGGGAAGCTCCATGCCCAGAACTGTCATGGCCGAAAATGAGTGAAGATGATGCAAAACACATGCTAAACACAAGAGTAGCTGATTAATAATTCTTTCACACGCCGATCACGGAGTGATAAGTTTATCTTTTCGTTTACTTTGTATTTGAAGTATTTTATTATATTTTATAAACAATTTTTCGATCATGGTTTCAATTTCAATTTCGTTTCGATTGTCTTTCGGTTACGTATTTTCATTTTAGTTACGTATTTTTGATTTATTTTTGTGGAAAATGATTCCTGATCCTTTTTCTTGTCTGTTTGTACAGTTATACGCAGTTTAACTTTGAGGAATGGTTTTGAATTAATTATTCCTCAGGCCCAAAATTTTCAAAAACAAAGCAGCCAGACAGCTAATTACTCCACGGCTCACTCCTGCCCAGAACTATCATGGCTCAATTTGCTTCACTTTTTGCCGCTCAATAGGATTCGGAGTCTATCTTTAATATACGTCATTGGCTAGCACCCAGTTGGTCAGGTGACTTTTTCGCTTCCAGGCCTTGTTATCTCGTTGGCCTCGGGCCAGGGCATTCAAAAATCACATGATCATCGGGGTCCGGGCAACAATCCATCTTTCATTATTTCCAACAAGCGAAAAAATACTGATTGTTAAAATCCAAGATGGAGACAATGAAGGATGAATTGTTGGCCGGACCCCGATGATCATGTGACTTTGAGTGCCCTGGCCTGTCTCTCGTTGGCCTCGTACTCGACCCGTAGCCTACGAAAAAGACAGGCCCCGGCGCGGAAAAGTCACCTGACCATGGTAGGCTGAGCATTCATTGTTTCAACAAACGAAAAAATACTGATTCTTAAAATCCAAGATGGAAACAATGATGGTTAAATTGTTATTCAGCCTAGGATGATCCGCGCCGGGGCCTGTCTTTTCCGTAGGCTACGTACTCGACCGTTGTTAATTCTATTTCTACCAATAATTAGCCCTAAATTTGGTCGACTAATGATGATGTAACAATATATGACGTTTCTGTTATCGGTATAGCTACTATATTATACCGAGCAGAGTCGACCGCTATTACGGAGCGCATTTGTAATAGTAATGTACGCTATAAGAGCGAGGATTTTTATCTTGACGAGATGAGGCAACATTATGCTCTTTTGACATATAAATATTCAAATTTCTTCGAAATGTTGGTAATAATAGCCTTCCATCGCACATGAATATACTAATCTGACACTGCTTTTTCCATTTCTTCCAATTTTAGCCATTTTCGCAAAGATTTTAATCAGTAAGATAAAAATCCTCGCTCTTATAGCATGCACCACCCTGTATTACAAGTGGGCTCCGTAATGGCTAGTATAAATATAGTAGCTCTAGTTATCAGGCCTTCTGTCTAAGAGGTCTCGTTGGCCTCGTTAAGATCATGTATGACGTTTCAGTGCGCAGGCTTTCTTTCTAGGTGGTGTTGCCATATCTCGGCAACCCGTGGCCGATTTGAACAAAACCTGATTCATTTTGCAAGTTAGTAGGCCATTTCAGGGGGACCTTATTTCAACAATTTTTGTTCTATTGTGCATCGTTTGAATACGAGAAAGTCTAGGAGAGCACACTCCCGATTTTTTTATTGTGTTCAAAATTGAATACGGAAGAAGTTTGTAATTAGAAATTGGTCCCTATCTGTTGCAGTTTACGAGATAAATTTCAAGTCATCACGACTTCCTATTTGTTGGCTCCAACAGATTTGGGATATCTCCGTTTTCTGAACAGGTAAGATGGCTGCAACAGACTTTTTATGTCATCTGTCTTAGGAGAACAATAAAAGCTTAAATTTTTGTGACTTAAACTTAAATGTTGCATTTATTGGTTTGTTTTTTTAACACTTTTATTTTTTTAAATAAAAGCGTTATTTCCATATAATAAATCGAAAAGTGAATAAAATAAAAATAAAATAATTTTATATTGAAAATTTTAGAGTTAATAAGATTCATATGATCACGAACGTTAGCCCGAATTCGTTTATTTTCTTAAAAAGAAATGTTTCTCCGAAACATAAACATAGATGCATGACCACAAAGATGGCAAGTCTCTCACAAATGTCAACTTCATTCTGAATAAGTTAATATCTCTTTTTTTCTCTGGCTTTGATTTTATTGGGTGAAATAAAATATAAAGTTGGCATTAATCGTTGGTTCTGTTCGGAGAAAGAGAAAGGGGAGGGGGACTCACCTGCTAATGAATCGCATTGGAACTTCTGGACGTACAATACCATGAGAACAATGATGCCGTAATTATACATTTTACCTAAGTTAATTTCTTTTCCTTTTTAAGAAGCTTAATTCAAATAAAAAATATACAAGGACTGAGTGAAAGGATCAATCAGACGTGTGGACGCGCGAAGGAAATGCAGACTGAGATTGAATCATGCTTCTTTTGCAATAAGAACGATCTTTCACCGATGCCTGCGGTTATTAAAAAAAAAAAAAAGAAAAAAAAAGACGTTTCAAGATCCTCGTTCTCCGGAGAGATTCTATCTTTCTTTTTAATAAGCATATCGAAAACATCCGTTACATTAATATTTAATATTAAAAAGAGTTCCGGTTTTAACAATACTGCGTAGCAAAAGAAGAAACTGTCTGCATCATTAAATTACGGTTTTTCTTTATAAATATAAATCGCACAATTTAATTTAACAATTAAAATCTCAATGTAAACAGACTTATTAGAAATTCTTAAAGCAGAATCATCTTTACTGATATCGTTGCCCAGCTGAGTCCTTATAAGTAATAAATAACAAATAAATATTAACGAATATTAAAGTGGAATGGCTGGAGAAAACATTTAATCAATGATGAACTGATTTAATCAATGACATACAGGTATATCACGCTTTATCGTAAACAATGTTTTTTTCGGTCCAAGGAGTAATTTCTATATTTAAAGAGTTATTTCTATTTTCTCGTTATACATTTAAATATTTCGACAGAACTCCAATTCACAATTTTTGGAAAACTTTAGACACTTGGGGAAAAGTTACACAAAAGAAAAAATTAAATGCCGTTATATTTTTTGAGTTTTATCGAGTAATTTTATTAGTTATCAAGACCCCAGCTCAGAGGGACGAATTAATTCTTTAAGCAGAAAATAAACCTGTATATGATAGTTTATATATAGGAAGTGAATTCATTTCCTGTTTCTTTAAGGCACACATTTCTGAGTGTATTCAAATATAGGATTTATTCAGGTTAGACTACAGCATTTGTGATTCTATCGTTTTTAAAAAGGAACTGTCTTGCCTGCTCATTAAAGGGAAAAGTAAAGGCCGGCACACCCTGGTCGTGTGGTTTTTCCAGTGACGTTGATTTCGTCCTCACCTCCACTATAATCTTTGAAGCCAGTGCCAATGACCCACCTTTTTATTTATTAAGTCATAAATTCTTATTTTCCTTTTCAAACATACCTTTCCCCTTTAACAGACAAAAGTCCATCCTTGTTATGAACAAAAAAAAAAAAAAAATCGTTGTAAAGAAGCGTTTCTCTTATTTTTTAAATCAAATGAGAAAAATAATTGATCAATCTTCCAATTGAAGATCAAGAATTAGCTACTAATGATCCAGCGAATTATAACAAATGTTACAGTTTTTTATTTCTGTTACCAAAAATTAAAATACAGTAAATTGTAAAATAGATGGGTTTTTTTTCAGCGAGCAGTAAAAGAAAAGGCTGAGGCTATTTCTACGTACTTTAATTCTTAATCTGCTGTGATCTTAAATTTGTGAAATTAATTTAATTTAAGAATTAATTTAATAGAAAAAATTTTATCTTGATTTTCTCAATAATCCAGTCAAGTAGTTTTATGTAGTAAAAATTTTATTCCAGCATAACAAAGGCATCTTTGACAGATATAATTTTCAGCTTCTTTAATGTCTCTGATTTCCCCCCTTCCCCCAAATTCTTGACACTCAGAACATTGAACCATATATTTTCCATCATCCGGTTCCGACAAAAACAATAGTATGGGCAATGAATACTGACAATGGCAGACTTGGGAATTCTGTCACTTGAAACTGGAAAGTCTTCCAAATTGTTTTGAGCACTCTGCAAACTTCTTTTCAAATGTTGACGAAGTTTTGCTTCGTTTAGGTTATAGAGACTTGGATCACGACTACTGCATAAGAGTTTGCAAAATGCAACAGCATAGAGTCCGCAATCATATCCGTTTGTTTGTTTGGCCACATCATGAAAATGAATTAAAATTTTCTTACCATTTTTTACGTGGAAATCCGACAGACAAAAAGCTCCAGGACGTCAATTCTCTTTATCAATAGTCCTGCTGTCACGAATGACAAACAAGGGCAGAATCACAAAACTTTTCTAAACCATCTGCAAAGTCATTTCATGAAGGAAATGTCGAATTTATCCCGAAAATTGCCTCCATGACATAAAGATCGTGTCAGAAAGTAATTACCATTAAGTTGATCAATACCCAAATTACAATTAGTAACAATTTTCCTAAAATATACTGAGAATACTAAAAATTTTCAATGAGAAAGTTTTATCGAAATTAATGAGATGGAAAACCTAACCTAACCTAATCACGAAATCAAAACAATCAAAACACACGTGGTGAAGTTGACGTAAACAACAGCATGTCATAAATAAAAGCTTAGATATTATTAGCGATTAATTATTAATTTTAAGAAATAAAATTATTAGAGGTTTTGTTCACAAATTTTTCTTAGAGAATTTTGTTTACAAATTCGTGCCCAGTTCAGTCAGTTCGTTTAATGTTCGTAAAATAGCTTAGCCTACAGAGGCCGGGCTACTTCTACGAACATGGAACTTCCGGTCACGTTGACCAATCAGTACAAAGCAACTCTACGTAGAAATAGCCTGGTGTCTATTTCTATGTACGTACGTGGAAATAGACACTCCGAAAACTTATTCTTTAGGAGTGAGTCTTATTCCAACCACAATTATAATTACAGAGAAATTCGGTAAATTAGCTGGCATTTACCAATCCTTACCGAAAGCTCACTGCCCTTTCAAAATGTTATACAGTAAGAATGATTGCTTTCTAATAATAATTTCTAATTTATCTTTTTTTTTAGAAATCAAAGAAAAGCGATCCATGAAGTGTAATGATACAATATACAGGCTGTTCCTGTATTTTTTAAATTTTTTGTTGCTATGGGAATGAAAATTCATTATTTTTTTACCGGAAGAAGAACTGGGACCTAAGGACAACTAAAAAAAAGAATCATTCTTTAGGAGTGAGTCTTATTCCATCCACGACAATAACTACGGAGAAATGCAGTAAATTTAGTGGCATTTACCATTCTTTACCAATAGTTCATTGCAGTTTCCATTCTAACGATTGCAAGCTAAGCAAAGATTCTAATTTCTCTATTCTTTAAAAATCAAGGAAATGTATCCCGAGGTCCAATAATAAAATATAACGGCAATTTCGGGATATTTTTAAAATTGTTGTTGCAATATTTATGAAAATTCATTAGTTTTCCGGAAAAAAAAATTGGGAACTAAAGACAACAATAAAAAGAATTGTTCTCCAGAATCCAGGCTTATTCATTTTTTCTCTAAAACTCAAAGAAAAGCGATCCCTCAAGTGAAATAGCAAATTATTTCGTCATTTTCAGTTTATTTTAATTTCATTGCTGAATTATCTATGAAAATTCATTATTTTTTCCGGAAAAACAATTGGGAGTCAAGGACAACCAAAAAAAAGAATTATATTGTACTAGTTGATATACCCGCATTATCGGGCTCTTTTTTGATGAAATTTTGCAATATATGAATGTGAATATACAGAAAAAATAAACACATGAAAAAAGCTTGAATTAATATAGTAAAAATTCATATTGAAGAATCGAAAAGAATTATTTTAAAATGCTCCCAATGCAGTGAATGGAATGTTATCTATAGCTGAGTGAATTTGACGCAGTGCCGGAGAAAAAAGGTGGAGAATAATGTTTATTTTTTTTCCGTATATTCACATGTAGAAATTGCAAATTTCATAAAAAGAGCCCGAGCAACACCGGATAGTTAGTTCATAATAAATCGAAAAATGGTCCTAGATACTTGAAATAAATTTTAAATCAAAGAACAAAATCCATATTTTATGACCAATGTAAAAACTAACCTTTCAACATTCAAGTTTTTATTTTAATTTATTAAAACCGCTCTTCCGATCATTGTGCCGTGAAAATCCGGTAAAAATCCGGAAAACATAAAATACCGGAAAATTGGATCAGATAATCAAAAAATAAACAAAGCAGACAGTTGATCTCGTTAATTGCCATCACCGTACCAAATTTCATTAATCTAGACCTATTTTTACTCGCGAAATACTGGATAAACTGCGAGAAATCGCATAATTTTACGTAGGGCCATAGGGGAGCAAAGGGGTAAAATATGAAAAAAAAAAACCCAGAAATTATTTTTTTGCAAATTATGTGAACTATTCTTGGTGCAAATATCTAAGTCGTACGTGAATTTGCCACAGAGTGAACGTCAAAATTAGGCCTATTTGGGAATTTTTTTGAATTTCTGCCCCCCTAATAATCGATTTTCAAAAGTCAAAGAATGCTTCCTTTTTTATATACGTCTTTTACATCCTCGTGCGCAATTTTGAAGCTCTCTGCATTTCTGTATAGGCGGCAAAAAAACACAAAACGGGGGGCCTAAAGCACTAAAGTATTATCTAGTGCTTTAGGGGGGGGGGGGCAATCTTTGGGCGCCCCCTGGTCTCCTTCACAAAGCGAAAATCGAAAAAACATAGAAATTGTTTTTTCGGAAATATCCCCGAGAAGCTTCCCTCTGAGTTTCGTTGCTTTATCTTTATTTCCCGCGAAGTTGCATCAAAATATCAAAAAAATTTGTGAAAGACCCCCGAAAATCGATTTTTTTTTTCAGTTTTTGCACCCTTAAAACTGAAAACTGCGATTCGGGAAACTGCTTTTTTGGCACAGTAGTTAGAAACCTTCCTGCAAAATTTCGAAGATCTGCGTTCATTGGGGGCAGAGCCAGGCGATCGAACGTGCAATTCCTTTCAGCCCCCCTGGAGGGGCAGGGGCTACGAATTTCGAAAAACCCCGTCTTAGCACGCCCCTATGCTATCCGTCGTATGACCCCACCGGGTTTCGAGCTGGTGGCCCCAGTAGATTTTGCTGTGCGTTGATGAGCCAGTCAACCAGCTTCTCTATATACAGGATGTAAATGGACGACGTTTCACAAATTTAAGGATATGTAGAGGATGATGTGGTGAACATTTTTTATTAATAAACCCATAGTCCCAAACGAAAAGCGACGGAGCCACAGC
>JAHWFO010065759.1:0-10034 GCA_023313115.1 Rhysida immarginata
CAAAGAGAGGATATATTAATTTTAGACAAAGACAAATTATCCTTCTTAAATATTTAGACGAAATCAAGAAGTTTTTTTTTAGGCATAGAATTTTGAGAAAATGAATCAGTCGAAATGCATTAGATATTAAGCCTCTTACACAAGGGAGGAGCGAAAAAGTAATGCAGAACAAATTTTTGTGGTAACGTTTTTTATAATAAGCAATATTAAAACAGTGCAAAAGAAAGCAGACCTGTCTGAGTTCCAAAAAATGAGTTATTGTGGGAGCCCATCTAGCTGGAGCTACGATTTCCAGTACAGTACAACTGACCGGTATCTCAAAGGTCAGGTCTTCTAGGTGCTCAATGCGTGGAAACGTAATCCACAAGAGTTGTCGAAACGGCAGAATTGTGGATCAAAAACAATCAACACAGACAGGGACCGACCTCGTCTGAGACGGATCGTGTGGCAAAATCAAAGGTCTACTGTGGAGCAACTGATGGCAGACTTCAATGTAGGATCATCGCAACCCATCTCCTCCAGAACAATGCGCCGAGAGTTGAAGCGAATAGGGTTGGGAAGTCGCATGCCACTGAGGAAGTCCCTGATGTCAGCAACAAACAGGAAAGTTCGCCTGCAGTGGTGTAAATAACGATGTGACTGGACAGTAGACGACTGGAAAAAGGACTTTTTGTGAAGGAGATGTCAGCAGCCCCATGAAGCGATGGGCCCCTCATGTGTTGTGAACACAGTTCAACCTGCAGAAGGAGATGTCATGGTATGGGTCATGCTTTATTTGTATGGCAAGGGTTCCCTGATATTCCCTGACAGTCGGGTGAAAGCCAAAGACTACCTGAACATTGTTGCAGAACAAGTGTGTCCTGCAATGGTGCATTTGTACCCAAATGGTGACGGGTTCTTCATGGACGACAATGATACTGTACGTCTAAGGAGTGGTGTCACAGCTTAGCAAGCGAGGCAGGAGAGGGTGATCCTCTAAGCAGACGACGTTCTCCTCAGAGATAGGCATACTGACTGAGGCGCCATCTCTTGCTGGGACTCAAATATAATCTGATGCTAGTGCTAGCCATTTTGGTCTGCGAATAAAACCGAGGTCGAGACACAGGAGCGCAGCGAGAGGGCATTGCGCTCGTGGAACGAGAGCGAGCGAGAGTAAGGGGATTAGACCCGGGAGTTTTGAAGGGAACGGACGTAAGAAGAAGGAGCGACAACAGCATATCGGATCTGCCGCGTCTCCAGCTGATATTTTTGCTGAAGACACAAGTGAGGCAAGGTTTCTGAAGGATAGTAAAGAGGAGTTCTCTGCCTTCGCGTCTGCACGTGGTTCGAAGGGAAGAAAACGAACGGAAAGGAGTGCGTCCGCAAACCAGAGTTGCGATAGTTCCTTTTCTATTATTTCGCCACAGAAATATCCGACTCTCGGAGGACGAGGCCTCCGACGGAGACTAACAACTGCAGAGGACGAAACCAACGTCGCCGTCACAAGGAATAGAGTGAAACGGCCGCCACTGAAATAAACTTTTGTCTAAGGACTGTACAAAGAAGAATAAGCAATTCCTTTCTTCGCAACAGCTGGAAGTGCTCTTCCAAATTTTGGCGTGCATCACCTATATTCCCGGCCACGTGGAAGTGAGTCTACAAGTGTCCCTGCAATTACGTTACTGTGTTGCCGTACAGGGTGTAACGTCCTTCGCCAACATTTTGCCCGAAGGAAGCGAGAGGTGCAACGAGGAGCAAGGCCCTCTTCAAACAGGAAATCATTATAGCTTTGTGGGATTTTTCCACATATATCCGAGAAGGACTCGGCTGTGTGTAACCGATTCCATACGAGGTAAGTCCAATTCCTTTCTCTCTTGCAATAAAGCTCGTGCAAGTTCTACCAAACGCATATCTTGCTGAGAAGGTGCTAGCATATTGTTTTTATATAATCCATAAGCCTTCTCGATGACAAACACATCAGCGTCGCTGCTATCCACGTATTGGTAGTGAGACAGCCTTATTTGATATCATATCCAATTTGTTGACGTCCCCGTGAAGATTGAGGTCGCCAAATTTCTATTTATAAAAAGCTATAAATGATTGCAAATAATAATTCAATTGTAGCTTACCTTTCATTTGCTCATTGCTTTTTTGAACGATACCAATGTATCGTGCTGCCCCTTTAAGAGGGTGGCATTTATTTACATTAAAATAAACTATTTTTATCAATTTAAATCTAACCTGTCCAGATTATTTTATCTTTACATAATCCACTGCGTTAATCTAAATCTATACATGACAGGGTAGATTTCGATAGAAGATTTTATATAATTTCTGGTACTCAGAGCATGGAGAGAACTCGTACCTCTAGGGTAGGCTCTAGCACAGTTTCCACTCCCACAGAAATTTTTTTAGGTTACTAAATTGCTGGTCGTCAGAACGCGGAACTTTAAGATAAGCTTCAGCGCAGCTTCTACTGCTATAGAAATTTTTCTATTAGTATTATATTTCTAAGAGTCAGAGCGCAAGCGTCGCTACATTTGAGCGATTTTAGTATCTATATTGCTCTTAATAAACAGAATACTGTTTGTCTGGATTTTTGGCAGTGATCGTTTCCAATGTCATAGCGATTTTTTTCCCTCACGGATTAGGCGTTGGAGTCCGTGCAGGTTATTTGAAGCGGCGCGTCTCAATCCGTGATTTTAAAAAAAAATTGTTATTATTCTCACTATTTTTATGTAGCGTTGAATCTTAAGTCGGAATCTATCTGCTGCTTTCAAGCTTTTTTCTTGGTAGCGGTAGATTTCGATAAAAGATTTTATTAAATTTCAGGGGGACTAATATAAAGTATTTTTTGGATTTAACCTCTTGCAGGTTTCTTTAATATAAAACCATTATGAATGCTGAGGCAGAGTTCCAGATTCCTCCCCAATTACAAGCGTTAATTCAGGCGGTGCAACAATTGCAACCAACCTCTTTATAAAAATCAGTAGATAATCTACAATTTCCCACTTTCGCAGGGCTACCAAAAGAGGACCCTGAAAAATTTATCAGACACATGATTCTAGTAGCTACGTGCAAAAAAAATGTCCATTGATAGTTGCATTCAAATTGCTCCTTCGCAGCTAAGAAGGGCCGCAGCGAAATGGATCACCAATATAATCGCACGGAATGAACCATTAACTTGGTCAACTTTTGTAAACAGATTTTTGAGTGCATTTGCAGAGGGGGGAAACACAAATGACGCATAGAAAAGAGCTGCAAAAGCTTAAGCTCCATTATCGGAAGAAGGGTCAAGGAATTTATAGGGCGTTATAGACAGTTGATCAACGGATTAGTTGATTCATCTCGCTCAGACCAGCTACATTTCCTAATTCAAGCCCTGCCGGACAAATAAGCCACTCAATTAAAGCTAAAAGAAAACTTATTGGTGGAAGAAGCAATCACGTTTACAGAACATTGATACAGGGCGCATGATACGGTGGAATTACCTAAAGAGGAACCCATGCAAATTGATGCTATTAATACCAAAAACCAGGCAAGATTCAGTGGGAACAAGAGAAACATGAAGTGCTTTGCCTGCGGTAAAATGGGTGACATAGCTAAATTTAGTCGTCAGAAAGCGGATAAAGGTGCAAAGTCGCCGCCGCCAGTTAATTTTATACATAACGACACAAGAAACGCTCTGTTCGTGGTACAGCTGCTAATAAAAGGCAAAGTATGCAAAGCTTTAATTGATACGGGCGCCCTTGAAAATTATATCGATGACCGCATGGCCAGGCAGTTAAAGTTGAAGCTTACGGACATAAGTCCCCAGAACAAGGCGGCCAAAGTGAGCCTTTTCGGATGGGCGTTCCGCTGATATTATCCAAATGGCCACATTAGTACCCGTTAAAAACAGAAAATATGAGGCCAAAGTGAGCCTTAATGTGGTATGTATAGAGAGAGCTTCCACGTCATATTGGGCATGCAATGGATACAAGATAAGCATACCCAATTTAATTGGGACAACAAAAGATACGCGATAATGGAGCAAGGCAAGAAAATATGGTTGCCCCAGTGGAAGACAGATGGCGTCAATTTGATGTCAGCAGGAGAGCTATGTCACATCCTGAACACAACCCCAGGTGCCGGTTTTTGCTATTTTTGGTCGTAAATGTTCGATACCCAATAGTGAATCTTATGGAGAAAATTTTCAGTTTCAGGAAGTCATAAAAGAACATCAGGGTGTATTTAAGGAGGAGCTCCCACAAGGACTGCCACCACGCAGGGGCACGCAACATGAAATTTTAATTCACCACTATACTCGCTATCTAAGGATGAGGAGCGGGAAGTGGAAAAAGTGATTGGTGAGTTATTAGACAAGCGTCTCATACGTCCGTCGACCTCCTCCTTTGCTTCACCTATATTGTTTGTAGTGAAGAAAAGATGGAGGCCTTCGGTTGTGTGTGGACTACCGTAAGTTAAACAAGATAACTAAAAATAATAATTACGCAGTCCCTCGAACCGATTTTCTTTTTCATCATTTAGAAGGGGCCAAATACTTCACCAAATTGGATGTGCTTCAAGCATATTATCAAATCAGAGTGAAGCCATCCCACGTCAAATACACAGCCTTCAAAACTCTCTTAGGTACATATGAATTTCGTGTAATGACCTTCGGGTTAAAAGGTGCCGTGTCCACCTTCACGAAAGCTATTAACGAAGCGCTATGGGGAATATTAAAGAAAGAGGCCTTAGTGTATTTTGACGACATACTTTGTCCCTCTTAAAAGAATGCACCAGGAAGGTGTTACAAAGGTTACGACAACATCGAATCATATTGAAATGCAGCAGGTGTGTTTTTGGTGTAACTAGAATCGATTATTTAGGCTTCACCTTCTCTTACATAGGGAAGCAATTTGAGAATAGGCTTATTAAAACCATTAGAGCTTGGGCACGACCGCGCAATATGAGGCAGTTAAGATCCTTTTTGGGCACTGCCCAATTTTATAGATTATTCATTCAAGATTATGCACAAATCACAGCCCCACTTTTTGACTTGTTGCAAAATGGAGTGCCTTTTAAATGAGGGCGAGAGCAAAAGAAGGCATTCAAAGAATTGAGGCGATGCTTCGCTAATCCCCCTATCCTGAAAATCTTTGATGCATCGCGGGTGCTTCATATCCTATGCGACGCATCCGAGGAGGCTATAGGAGCGGTCGCCATGCAGCAGTATAGTAGAAGCTGTTTCCTATAGCATATGATTCTAGGAGGTTTAGGAGAGAGGAGAGACAACTCTCCATTTGCGCCAAGGAGTTACTTGCAGTAGCCCATGTAGCTAGAACATGGAGGCATTATATTCAGCAAGTACCAACTACAATATATACAGACAACCAGTCGGTATCGCTCCTGCTCTTCCAGCCCAAACTGTCTAGGCTACAGGCAACAGTCCTGCAATATATCATGGACTATGATATTTCATTACATTATATTAAAGCGGCAAATAATGTAGTAGCGGACACGCTGTCACGAGGATATGCATGGAGAAAGAAATCTCTGACTGAAAGCGAGAAGCAAGACATTGTTTCTGAAGATCTTACAGCTCATTTAGCCAATAGCATTTTGTCGCGGGCTTCGAAGGAGATCAATACAACCGATAGGGGTTATACTTCAACAGAAGAAATGGCGACTGCTAGACCACACAAAGTGATGAATGGCCAAGTTTTGCTTCAAGACATCGAGTGCAGAGTAGGAATTGCTACAAGAAATTTGTATTGTCGAAAGTGTACATCTAAAATAAGATTACCTGATCAAGAATTCAATTCGGTTAGCTGTGCTATATTTGGAGAGGTCCATCAATTAAGAGCATTTAATATTTTTTTCGATATTTCATTTTGAATTTTTACTGTATTAATGCAAGGCGTTTTCATGTTTTTGTTTTTACTTTATATTCACATTCAGATATTGTAAAATTTAATAAAAATAAAAAGAGATTCCGAGCTACCCGGGGAATATCATTAGCTTATTTTGTAGTACGGCAGATACAAACATTTCCGGAAAAAATCCCTGATACATTTTGAATATAATTTGTGTGAATGTGAATATTTTGGAAACCGAGTTGGTGATGATGCGATGACTGAACGTTG
Organism: Rhysida immarginata; assembly: GCA_023313115.1. NCBI lineage: Eukaryota > Metazoa > Arthropoda > Chilopoda > Scolopendromorpha > Scolopendridae > Rhysida > Rhysida immarginata. The sequence continues at coordinate 6,108 of JAHWFO010065759.1, forward strand.
GTTTCCAAGAATTATTAACAATGAACATAAAATGATGATGCAATGACAGGACATAGATAAGGCATGTTGGAGGCTAAGATGTTATACGTATCTCCCTTGAACTCCTTAACAAACGTTTAGAAGCTTGGCGAAAATTTGTGTGATTGGAAAGTAAAAAGAAAGAATGAGTATTGATCAGAGAAAGTCTGCAACTAACAGATAAAAAGCTATCCAAGCGTTGGAAACATCTGAACAATGGGAGCTTCGTCAGAGCAGGAGAGTTTAAGAGTTTCTGCGTTAAGCGCAAGGGAAACTTTAAGAGAAAGCTGAGTCTAACGTAGCCAGTGATGCTCCCTGGTGGTGAATATGGATATCATTTTAATTTGAGGCAGGAAAACAGGTTAAATAAAGTTCTGGTGATGCCGGGTTATCAAGCAAAGTGGGAAATATAAGTAGGATTATTAGGAATGATGGTTCCATTCCACCTCTGAGAATTATAAAACAAAATTGAATTTGTAACAGTATACAGATTTCCTGTCGTTTGGGCCTTTCTTAGAATTGATAATTTTTGAAGTTAATATTTTCTTGAACATCTTGAAAAATGACCAGTAACTGGAGATAATGGAGAGTTAGCTGACTATTGAGAGAGAATGACATGTGGCAGAGGAAGCAGTCCTTTTGTTCGGGCGACAGTTGACGACATTACCGATAACAAAGCGTACGTGAACTCAGCACTTCAAATCAACAAGCATACTGAATTACTAAAAACTAATTTATTATTTAACGTCTTGATGTTGTTCTGTTTAACCTACAAATGTAATTATCCAGGGCAGCGCCGGGTACCTAAGTTAGTAATAATATAAAGTAAATTTCATTATTAATAAAACTATTCAATGGTTAAATATTTGGGGGGGAAAAACGGAAGCATTTTTTTATAAATGGAAATTCATTGTTATTAACTGGGTGTTCGATTAATGTTTCATTCAGGTGTTTATACAGGGTGATTGAAAATTTAATGTATAAAGTTTTAGGGGAAGTAGTATGGGTGATTCTAAGCAAAAAAGTTCATATGAAAATGGGTCCGAATTTGAATGATAATTGATATATGAACAGAAATAAAAATGCTGCTACCAAGATCAACAAATTTTTAACTCTGGTTGTGTAAAGCCTAGAATAATTAAATTTGGGGAATAACAGGGTAAATAAAACTGCGTACACCGTTAAAATTTCATCGAATTTTGACAAGAAGTTTCCGAATTACTCATTCAAAATCATAACACGTGTTCACTTGTGAGTACTAACCAGCACTTGTTACAAGTTTGCCTGCGTACTTCGGAAACTTCTTGTTGGAATTCGATAAAATTTTAACACTATACACAGTGTTATGTACCCTGTTAATTTTCCAAATTTCATTAATCTAGGCTTCAATTGAATTTTGAATCATCCTGTATAATTAAAAAGTAAAAGGGTTGTCTGAAAAATAAGACTTTGCATCCCGTGGACTAGTCCGCTTATTAGGAGGTTTAGCTATAAAATACTTCTAAGCATGCACCTTTGGTCTGCACGATAACTTGAAAATGGATTAACTTTCTCAAATTTGGACGATATGATCATCAAGTCTTAACTCGGCTGTATCAACTTTTCAGGATTTTTCATGCCCCCTCCCACTCGACTCGATTGCACGTGATTAACCAATGCCCATAAGATACCAAGAATACCAATATACTGTTACTTTCTGTTTAATTTTTAAGCATTGTTGACATGGATGGGTGAACGTGACTCAAAAGAGTCGAAAAAATTCCGCGACTTGGGACTGTGAGGGTTGCTTTCAGGATATTTCCCTCTGTTTTCAACATTGTAATTATTACCTTCCAAATGTTAACTACTTCTTTAAGTGCTTATCTAATAAACATGTCAAATTACCACTAGCATGCTCTCTTCTCATTGTGGAATTGTATCTACAAACGAAATTGTTATTAATTATGGGATTGGTAATGCTTTTGATGATTATATTTTACTTTAATCCAAAAAAAAGTTTCCAAACAAATGTGCTATAATCATTAAAGCAGGATTCTTACTTCGACTGCACCTGTTGAAAACAAAACTGTCATCATCATTCTCGAAGAACTGCTGGGAATGCTGTAGTGTAATGTATGCTGGGTTTTGTCTTTCGTGTCGAAGATAGATCTTGAATATAAATAGATTCTTTCATTCGATTTTTACTGGATTACATTTTGTGACCAAAAGTTTAGGGACACCCCTCATAAATAATGAAATGTGTCAAATATCGCATGATAATGACATATAAATTTTTTAAATAGCATCACACTTATTTGCTTCATAATATTAAGATATGGATCGTTCAAAAGAGCTCAGCGACATACAAAGTGGATCCTGAATAATCCCAGATCCGCGAACCCCGATCACTATCCTATTGAAAAACTGGGGGATGAATTGGAACGTCAACTACGAGCCAGACCACGCCGTTCTTCATCCGTTGCTGAACTAACAAGTAATCTGAGATAGGAATGGAAGAATATTCTAGCTTCTTACTATCAAAACCTGGAAAATTGTTTTCCTTGGAAAGTGGAGGCTGTCATAGAGCAAAATAAGGGGGTGCCACCAATTACTAATTCCTGATATCTGATAAATGCAACACAGAAATGCTAGTGTCCCTAAACTTTTGATCACACAGTGTATGTGATATTAAAATTCGCTGTAACTTTCAATTTTCAGAAATTTTTCCCGCAGAAATGCTGCAGGAATAATAGCTGGGTAAATCTTTATTTTAAAATGGTAGGCGATACTGAGTTGTCGATGAATGTGCCGTATTAAACTAAGAAGTGTGTTAAAATTATTTTTTATTACAGATACCCGGAGGAATATATATTCCAATAGGTGTCAGAGTGTATGCAAAAACAGGCATTTGTGTTGAAATCCATGCTAGTGAGTATTGGTTTACAATATAACTTTTCATTTTAAAGCAACTATTAACATTCACTACAAATATTAATAATTTATGATAGGTTCTTTAAATTTAACAAGAGACCATATTTTGACTGTCAATAAGCATTCGTATGGCCGAAGTCTAGATCCAGTTGATTATGGAATGGTACGTACTTTTAAAAATTTCCAAGGATGGGGAGAAGTTACCTCACCAACGTTATTCATTTTCATGATTTTTCATTTGTTTCGGTTTTATAGCGACCCAAATGGGAAAAATTTAATTTTGACCTATGGGACAGGAATCCTTTCTTATTACTAAGTGGCCTGTAATACAAAATTGAGGATATTTACAATAAGTCTGACTGGTCACCAACAAATCACATGCTATGGTTGGAAATGTTCCCAGCTGGGCGACTCTGTGCTTCGTGGTTTTTGAACTATCGATAGTGACCGATGGAAACTGAAAACAGGAAAAGATATAAAAAAGTAACAGATTGGGTGATCCAAAACCTCCTGACTGAAACAGACCAGTTTTGCTTTCTATATCGCGAATAGAAAGTGGAGGCGTTTGCTTTAATTTCTCACCTGGCTTTAATTTCTCCCAAAAGGTGAAAAGCACCCCTCCAAATTATATTCGCAGCATATCTGGCTGTAGCTATTCACGGGTCTGCTGACGCTCTGTTTTCGGACTCATATGACAGCTGATGTCACACGTGTACTCTTAGGACAGTGGGCTGTTAATTCCTTTAATTACTGTGGTGTAATTAATTAAATAATTTTTTATTTACCTTTTATTTTCCTTGATTTTGGTGTCTCCATTGGGGTGGGGCCCTGTTTGATTACTTTTTTGATTGGGATTCCATCCTTGGGTGTGGTCACTCACCTGGCTGACGCCATCTTTTTTGTTGGATCACGGGATTGCTGCCATATACAGGTGTTCAGGGGTAGAAAATTAATTAATTTTTGATTTGGGTGGGGCTTATACCCAGGTTGCTGGTGTTG
>JAHWFO010065761.1:0-11170 GCA_023313115.1 Rhysida immarginata
CGATGAGAAGTTTTTCCAGCCGAATATTCATTAGGTGGCGGAATCCAGGCATGGTCCTTAGTCCTTCTCATCCATTCGTCTCTCCAAATTCGATATCGGGTCGGGACTCGCTCTCTGTCTTCCCTTTCCTTTCTTCTGTTCTTATATCCATTTTTAATTTGCATATTAACTTTCTTACCAATGAGCAGCCTTCTTCGTTTCTCTCGAATCTTCCGCCTCTTCGATTCCTTCTTACGGGTGGCGGGCTTCGCTGCCTTTCCTTATCCACTGGCTATTTCCGTCTTCTCCTTCCTCTCCCTTGCCTTTGGAATCGAGTCAGATCGTCAGCTTTATTTTTCTTCCTTCGATGCTCTTGGCTGACGACCTGACACCATCCCCGCTGCCAACCCGCAACGAAAAAACTTTTCGGGTTCATTTCTTCTTCCTTGCGAGCTTTGTGGCCTGATTTGTTTCAAAAAACGAGTTATTAGCTGTGGGCATTGGTGCAAGTTTTTCTCTGGCTCCCAGGATGGTTTATCATATCCTATCCATTTAACCAGGAATTTCCTATGGGGAGCTTTTCCTTTCACGTCTACCAGTTTTTCGATTCGATAGACATCATCGTAATCTTTATCTTTTATGGGTCCCGGCGGTGTCTTCTTTTACTTTATCTTCCGTGCAAAAAATCGCCCTAAATATGATATATGAAAGATTTTGGTTCTCACTTTCCATTTCGGTGGTATACGCAGTCTTACGGTGACCTCGTTAATCACCTTTTCGACCCGAAATGGACCCACAAACCTGGGATACAGCTTTTGCCCGATGGCCCCCCTTTGTCTAACTATACGATGGGCGGCTACCAACACCTGGTCTCCTACTTTAACTTCCGAACGCGTGTGCTTCGCATTGTGAAATCTCTCGTATTTCTGATTCACCTTTTTTATATTCATTCTGGATTCTATAAGATGACGTCTTAACTGGGCTTTAAACTCTGTCATTGATTTACCCTTTTCTTTCACTCTGCCTCTGATACATGGTAAATTCATCTCCTGTCCTAGATCCATCAAGTACGGTGAACATTTAATGGCTTCAGACACCGTTGAATTTATTGCGATTTCTGCGAATGCCAGATGCTCGTCCCAATTATCTCTTTCCTTATTGACGTAATTTCCGATCACTTGAATAATCGACTGACTTGTCCTTTCGGACTGCCCATCAGTCTGTGGATGGTAGGCGCTTGAGTACTTCTGTTCAATTTTCAACATTCGAAATACCTCCTTCCATATTCGTGAAGTAAATCGTACGTCACGGTCTGAAATAATCACGGTGGGGAAGCCATGGATCTTGAACACGTGATTAACTAATAATTGGGCGGTTTCTTCAGCTGATACCGTAGTCATATAGGCAATTAGTCGTACTCTTTTTGTGAGCTTGTCTGTAACAGTGAGCAATGTATCATGCCCCTGTTTCGTAAGCGGCAGGGGTAGGACGAAATCAATCATCACCATTTCCCATCTCTCGGTTGGTCAGGGCAGCGGCTTTAAATGACCATAAGGCTGGGTTCGTAGCGATTTATTACTCTGGCACGTAGAACAAGTTTTCACATACAGGCTAATGTCCACTCATATGTTTCTCCAAAAGTAATTCCTTGTCACTTTATAGAGCGTTTTTCGGAACCCCAGATGCCTGCTGAATGGGATATCATGATCCTCCCTTAATATCTTCGTGGTAAGGGTCTTATTTGGCGGTAATACCAATTGTCTCTGGTTTTGCCTTCTTTTATATAGCAGCCCGTCTCTAATTTCAAATCCTGCCGGGGGCGCCTTTAACCATCTATTGCATATGGCATCCCACTTCAGTGCCTCCTTTACGCTTCGTATCCATGGGTCGCGCTTTGTATCCTCGCCTGAAACCCCTATAAGTCCACACTCCTTCTCTTCTATCTCAAATTTGCGTTCCACCCCTGTTAATTATCTTCTGTTCTCTTCATTGCTTGTTCTAGGCTATCAAAATTTTCAGCCTTATTTTGTACTTGCTCTTCATGGCTAAAATTATTAAGAAATACCTTAATCTTTTCCTGCTCGGGCCATTCACACATGCTATCCGATAATAACTTAAATGTTTCGTTATGATCTTTAACGGGTTTTAGTCCTTCCTTGTTAAAACGCTGATTTCTTAGCCATTCCGTGAGATCCTGCCCCATTCTGTTGACTAATGATAATTCTCATCACCACTGTTGTTTGCTGCTTCTTTTCTTTAGTAGTTTCCTTCTTCCAAGGGGCCTTTTCTTTAGCAATTCACCCTCTCTTCCTTCGATGTTCTGTCTGGTCCCAATTCCTAATTGAAGAAACAACAATTCAAGAAAAACAATTACTTGCAGAATTTTTCATCAAAGTTCTTAATAGTGGAAGCGTTTTAATTTAAGATCCGTGGCATTGCACAGCTTGTGTACCAAGCACCTCCCCCTCTCTTTCACGACTTTTTTCTGAGTTGATTAATGTATTGCAAGAAAACGTGAAAGAGAAAGGAGGAGGAATACGGATTTATAAATATCATTTAAATTTAATGAATCATAATGTGAATTACAGTTAAATAAACTTGATTAATGATTAACATTCAGCAATCGAAGCAAATACAGTATATTCTTCATATGTTCCAACTCTGTTCCAGTCCTAATCAGGAACCTGGCCTCGATCGCAAATTGCTGGTTGATGAAATGAGGGCAGGCGTAAGTGCCATAATTCACCGCTACGTAGGATGGCGGTGACCCCTCAGGGTTTGACGGAATGGCTACTGTTGAGTTTCCTAATATAAATATTGGACAACAAATGTTAGCAGGAATAATTGGTAACTTGCAATGCTTCGGAAAAAATTTTGAACAGTCTTTAAGTTGGCAGGAAAGAAAGAACAGATAAGGAGCTTGTAACGGAGAACTTAATTTCTAATTCTTCCATTAAAGTCTAGTCTAGAAATTAAACAAAGCTTCACGTTGCCCTCGTGAAGAGACAACGCAGCCAAACGCGACTCGCAGCGAGAGATCTCTTCGCGGAGCGTGCTTGCGGTGCTGATGACCTATGGACGAGTAGATGATGGGCCACGCGTGAAGTTTGAGTCATCCTCCTGGCTAGTAGAACCTTGTCCAGCAGTTAACTCGGCCTCTGATCAGTTGCTGTGAGCATCCTTAACTGGCGACGAGATGCGGAAGCCTGAGGTGGTGGGGGCAGCTGCTTCAGTCGGGTCGTCGGCCGCCGAAGTATCCGTATCGCTGTCCAACACGCTAACGTTGGGTGAAGCGTCCCATGGTGACTTCGGAAACGGGGCCAAGGGTGGGTTGCGCTCGTCATCAAACGTCCTCGTCGGAAACGTCGAGCAGTCGTCCTCCACTCCTCTTGAATTTGGCTAAAATTCACCTTGAACAGGCGTCGAGCCGACAAATGCTTCGCTAAATCCTAGTCCGTGATTGTCCAGTTTTTGGTCGAAGGCACTATGAATATATGGCACAAAATTGATCGTCAAAAATTCGGATTTATTATCACTTGCCTTGACAAAGCCTGAAAGCACGACGCTGTATTTGAATCGTCTTCCTCCCGTGCAACTTCTTCCTGGAGTCTTATATGCGATAACTCGTAATTTCCATTCCTCGGTCGGAACTTAGGGGTCTGCCTATCTGAATTGCTCCACTGCGAAGTTGAGCGCCGATGAGAAGTTTTTCCATCCAAATATCTTTTAGTTCTGCTAAACCATAGGTCGGGTTCATCCCGTATTTCGCCAGATGCACTATTAATAGCAGGCATGAAATCGTTTATCAAAAATTCAGAATTATAAGCACTTGCCTTGTTAACAGTCCGAGAGCACAATGTTCGGTTTGAATCGTCTTCCTCCCGTTCAACTTCAGATACCCTTGAAAGCCTTTACCAACCATGAGACACTAAAATTCGTAATTTAAAAGACAATATTTTAACTTAAATCTTATGTAAGCAGATGCCTTCGTTGTACTAACTGTACAGGTTGGTAAAAAAGGGGGGGGGGTTCACCATCAAGAGAGACAAAATTATTAAGAACCAAACACCTAGCAACAAACTGCATAGCCACCTAAAAACAAAAATTACAGACCAATAGAAATTTTAAACCATTTGTAGCTTGAGACTGTATTTATAAAGTTTGGAGTTCACTCATCAATCAACCTCTTTACCAACTCAGAGGAGTTCTAAACCTTGTCAATTGGAACAATGCAACAATTATCTGAAAAATATAAATATATTATTACCCTTGAAACAAAAGCAGTTAACTAGAGTAAACTGTAAAGAGTCTTGGGAAAAATCTGGTTGCATTAAAAACAAAAAATAATTCGTAATTATGCAAAAAAAACCTTGTAAGGCCTCAGTACATTCATCCTTCGCTGTGTCAAGTGATATTTATTGCTGACCAGCTGCTATTACCTTTGTTGAGAACCAAACCCGTTAAACCGTTTTGCACTGAGGACCAGGAATGATGTTATGTGTGAGAACCAACCTTAACCATCGGTCAAGGTCATGTGTCAGAACCAGTCTATTGGGACTTTAAACAAGGCATCATATCACTCGCAAGCCAAAGGTAATTTATAGCCTCTGGACACCTGTGCACATCAGCAATCACGTGAGTAAAACAGCAGCACATCATAAGTCACGTGGGTGACCACACTCGAGGATGGTATCCCGTTTGATAGACATCACATCTGGCCACACCCAAGGATGGCATCTCTCATGATTTAAGTCACTTACGACCACACGCAAGATGAAACCCTCTAATTAGTTTAAATCAAAAATGAACAAACCACTGTTTAAAAAACCCACCCTCAATATAGGCAGAGTTCGAAATTAGCGGTTGCCGGATATTACCAAAAAATAAGTCTGACAACCTGATTATCATTGCTGGGGCAACCAGGAACCGGGCAACCAGCAAAGAAGATTCATTCTGACAACTGGGCCCCCAGAAAAAATTTCCTCAGGCCTTATTTTGATGAGCTAGTAGGAATAAATATTGCCAGAAATCTAAGATAAATTTATCGCCTTTTGTAAGACAACTGGGTCCCCTTTTCACTCACAGTTTCAAGTCAATTGTGCTTTTTGTCTATGAGTAATTCGGCAGTGCTACTGCTTGTCCGAGAGCATAACCGTCGACTTCCACCGGCAGAGAATCAACATTCCCAACAGAATTTGTTGGAAGTTGTTGGTCACCAGTCGGGGAATCATTGCGGAAGTAACGTTTCAAAATGCCAGTGGCGACCCGCACAATTATGAGAAATATCCAGCAGCAAGTGTTGTGATATATAGTATTCTACAAGGCAGTAATGACAGGTTTAATGACACAACTGTAGAACTAACTGGAAATATTAGGTTTGCGCAAAAATACTAGCCGATTGCATTTTGTAGATGTATGAGGTGAGTCGGTATACAAATTATTTCTCGACTAATATAGCCATGTGACACATCATTTCAAAGCTGTATTTCTTCTCTTTAAACTTATGCTGAAAACAAGTTCAAATGCCTTACGTCGTGAAAGATTAGATCAATTTTGCAAACGCCATCTAAGCAAGAGCTACGCATCATTTTATTGTACGAGTTCAAACCTGGCCATAATGCTGTTGAAGCAACTGGAAATGTCATCAAAGTATGGAGTGATGGGACAAATTCTCAACGTACAACGCATAGATGCTTTGAAAAAGTCTGTGGTGGCTATACCATCCTTGAAAATTTCATCAAAAGTTGACCACCAATGGAAGACATTAATCCAAGCTGACCAGCTTACTGTACATAGACACGAGAAATTGTCGAAGTGCTCAAGATAGACCTTTCGAAAGTAATTCGCCACTTGAAGCAAATTGGAAAGATGATAAGTGGGTGCCCAAGCTGCACCAAAAAAAGGCTATGTTGACTGTTTGGTGGTCTGCAACCAGAACTATTCATCAGACATTCCTGAATTGGGGTGAAACCACTACTGCCCGGTCATACAGGGTGACAATTATTGAGCTATATGAAATAAAACTTCAACCTTTCAAAAACTACCAAGTTTAAAAATTTTATTCAAATGTTCAAAGTAACCACAGATATTCAGATTTAGTTTATGACTTGTTCGATATACTTGCCATCAATGGCTATGATATGGCACAGGCAAAAAGCAAAATTCGGCAAAACTCAATGAAGTTTCGAGACATCAGTGCTTTCAATGACCTTCTGAATGGGTGTTTTGGGCTCAGCGATGGTTTCGGGGTTATTTGCGAAAAGTGTGCCTTCAATATTGTCCTACAAAAATGAGTCACAAGGGGTTGAGATCAGGAGAACATACTGTTCAAGCGATTTCCATTCCAGTGCCCTCTGGGTCCCCGAGGCCAGAACGCGCTCTCCAAACTGCTCTTCCAGAACTTCAAATACTGTAATGGTCCAGTGGGGTCGTGTTTCGTCCTACATGAACCACATCTTTTCAATTTCTGGATCACTTTGGATAATAGGGATGAGATCATTTTCTAATAGTTTGACATTTTCAACAAAAAATGAACAACTACAATACGAGTGGGCACGCTATATAAATCCCAACATTCCCAGTATTCAACTGCCAAGTTTTAACTGAATATCGCCAATTGTTCAAAAGTTATCAAATTTTTTTTCATATAACTCAATAATTGTCATACTGTATATTACACTCCACATCCTAGCATTTAAACTTCCAAAGGTGCCAGATGGTACCTTTAGTGCTACTAAACCAATTGCAACTACCATTAATTACTCAATATATTTATTCATGACACATCGTTACAAGTGGTATTATATATTATTTTAATTCATAACTGGTAAAAATACCGAGCTCAGCAATTCTGTCCTGCATGGGTCACTTTATATAATAGTGATGAGATCTTTTTAAAAAATTTTAATATATCGTTTAACAGTCACCGTGCGTTCAAAGAATGACGCACCGATTATTCCGCAACTTGACATTGGATAACAAACAGTTACCCGTTTGGGCTGGAGAGAACTTCTCGATCGAGAAATGGGGATTTTCAGTTCCCCAAATGAGCCAATTCTGTTTACTGACGTGGCATTTTCAGTTCCCCAAATGAAAGTGGGCTTCGTCGCTAAGCCAAACTATATTCACATCAAATGCCACAAGCTGGATCCCTACCAATGATTTCTATCTTTCTACCCCCTCGTGCTTCGGAAGGCACGTAAAGCCATCTTTCCTGGCTGCTCCTCTCATCTCGTAGCAGTCGTTATGTATCACTGTGATGGTGCAAAATTCCCTCGTAGGCAGTATCACTGCGATGTCCTATCACCTTTACCTGAAGAAGAAGACTCCAGATATTAGTATCTGATGAAGTACTCAATGATAAGAAATTCAATAATCTGCCTAGACTGGGATTTATAGACATTTATATATACTTCTGTAATGACAATGCATCCATAATTAAGGCATTTGATGAGCGGTTAAGTACACTGATGCAGGATATGTGCACGCTTAGAAATTTTTCAAGGTGAGAAAAACATTTTTTTGTTTTATATTAACTAGATTAGTGCAATAACAGTATTTAATATTACTTTTAAAGAATAAAAATATTTTACTGGTGTTTATACGTATGTGGGAAATCTAAAAAAAACTGTTTTCTGCTTTATTAACTGCATTTCGCAGTTTTGTGAAGCTGTTTTTAATTTTCTTCCCCTCAAGAAGTTCTATTGCGCAAGCATGTATCTCATTATCATGCTAGCGTGAAATCGTCTATTGGACAAGTTAAGCAATGGGCCAGTAAAATAAGAGGAGATACCTTGTTAATAGGGAGAAGGGAAATAAACTAAAACAAAGATGAAAACTTTTATATTCATTGAGATTAAACTGAGGTATGCATATATGAAAATTTCTTTCCATTCAATACCAAATTTTATAAGTTGACCTCGGGAACATCTATGGGCAATCATCTTAGTTCGTTCATTGCTAATCTCTTTATGAGTGAATTCGAGAATCAATTAGCTAGAACACTCTCTTATTTCCCCTGTATATGGTAAAGATACGTGGATGATATCCTCCCTTTTTTTGGCATGAATCAATGATATATAAGCTCTTTTCTCAGTGAATTAAATAATAAGTTTCCTACAATCAAATTCACACATGAAGTTGAGAGCGATGGACGCCTTCCTTTTCTAGATTTAAACATTACTAGGGGTTAATAGCAGGTTAGGGTTTGACATTTATCGAAAACCCACCAGCAATCATCGCATCAACGATTCCGTTCACTGTCCTAGCCATAAACAATCTGCCTTCCACGCTATGAACCACCGCCTTCTTACTGTTCCTTTAACCGACCAAAGGTACCAAACTGAATTGAGTACCATTAAGGTTGAATCACTATTCCGATAAAATTGTTAACAACTTACTCCGTAGGCATAAGCTTCTTTTAAATACAAAGGATTCCACGAAGTTCCAAGAAGTTAACCCCAGAGACCACAAGCCTTAAATTTATTAGTATTGTTTATGATCCGCAATTAATTAAGGGCCGGAAAAAGATTTTTAGCGCTTGCAATTTAAAAATTGCATTCAAAAATGGGAATACTTTGAAAGCACTCTTAGGAAATCCTTAGGATGCCAACCCATCTCTGGAAAAGTCGGGAATCTATCTATTATATTCTGATTTTTGTGAGAAGAACTATGTTGGCCAGAGATCCAGAAATATTATTAGAAGGTGGAAAGAGCATTTAGCTCATGTAAAATATGGTAGATCAGACAGATCGAGCATCGCCGAACATATTATTGGACACTGGTCATGGTATTAGTTCTCATAATTTTAAGTTAGTCTGTCAATTCAAGAAATCATTCAGCTTTGAGAGTAAAGAGTGTATTCAAATTGGAAAAATGAATATTTACTTTCATGACAGAAACCTGATGGTCCCATGTTTTCAAGAAATTTGATGTTAATATATGCGTTGTAAATAATCTCTTTTTCAAACAGTCTGACATCCACATAGGCATGAATTTTTTCCACACATTTAAATTTTGCCAAAAGTGAAGCTAGTTTTGCCTGTGAATTTATTAAAAGTAGTGAAGGGTTAATAATAATTATGACTGGCCACTCATTTAAAATAGCAGAACAGCGTAAAACAGGTCTTCGAAGGTTGGGGAGATAATTGAGGTACAACCGATAAATCTGGCCTATATCCTCAGTTATTGCGCCTTTGCCAGTGCCGATAACTCTGAAGACGACGAGGGTGAGGGTGGTGATGAATTTCCGTTACGTTTATTGGGTTTTGCACAGCGAGGAATTGGCTTACTGCTCAGACACAAGTAATAGAATGGATTTCAACGCTAAACAATGACAAAAAATGAAATTACACCCTCGAAAACACAAGAAAAGTATTGAATTATCGTTAGAACGCATTTTAATGGCGAGATGCTTCCCAGCCTAGACGTGTGTATATACAATCATAACAATGCTACACAATTCAGTTTGGTTGGATTCGACTTTAGCATGTATGGATAAAATGAATTTGAGCAAAACAGAAAAAAAAATGGAAAACCGGTAAGAAAATTCATAAAAGGAAAAAAGTACGGGAATTGAAGGCAGGAACTAACCCCGGTGTTATTTTAGACTACACTATCATCACATTATAGAGAAAAATCTTTTGTCTACAGGGTGATTATAAATCTCACGCACTCATGAAGGGTAATTTTTACAAAAGACTTTGTGATACAAACTATATAACTCAGTAAAATAAAATATAAAAAATTGTTCTGTTATATATTTCTTTAGTTTTGTTTTAACATAGTTCAATCAATGCAGGCGACAGTTTAAAAAGAAAATGATTTATTTGAAAATTGGCCTTAAAAACAAAACACAATTTTTTTTCATAATTAATCGCTAATTATAGGTAAACGAATTATTGCACGAATATATTAAGGCATCCTGCATGTAATGTTATGTAAATATAAAATCAACAACCAAAAACTCCGTGTTACTTAATCTCTAAGCTGTTATATTTACTCTATTTACACTTTTGACAGACAGTTATATTATGTAAAGATAAAATTAACTATACAATTATCTAAATTAAACTAAATCAAAATTATAATAAATTAATATATTTGTATTTTTCAGTCACCTATATTTACTCCCTTTATAAGCACGGATACTTGGGCATAGACTGTATTTAATTTTTTAGTAAATATTGGTCATTTCAAGAAATACTTTGATAGGACTTAATACTTCGATGAAGCGGTTAATATTATTCCTCAATTAAAGTATTTATTTTTTGTAATATAAAGGGTGTCCAAAAAGTCTGGTAACATGGCAGATATCTGAAAGCTGCTAGGTAGGGGAGATCTGATGAGCATGGTTTATAGGTAATGGGGGGGGGGGGGGCCATTCATTGCCGCAGTCAAATTTGAATTTGACACCAAATTTAAGGTCATGCATTTGCTAACTAGAAAACTATTAAAGACTGAGAAAAATAACCAATTGCTACCCTGTAGAGCAACACCGCATTAGTCTAAAAACAATTTTTAATCACACCCTTCCCCTTGAAAGATTTTGAGAAAATGGGCGAAATAGAGTCACTCAAGTCAGGTTGGGCTGGCCAGATTGGCTTCCGTTTCTAACAAGATCTATTGCAGTGAAGCACACGATGTGGAAAGTTCATTAACTGATTGGGTGACATGGTAGGTAGAAAATGTTTTGAAAATTAATTTGATTCGTTTAAATCTTAGAGAAAGATTCTTCTTCCTAATCGAGAAAGAAGCTTGCACGTATACCCTTAAGAACCATCTGGAATCTGCTTACGAAGTGTGTTAACGCTCAAGGGATGTAGTTTGAAGAATTTTAAGGTTTTGTAGCAATATCTGAAATAAATAAATATTTTTCCGAAACTTTTACTGATACTTCTTTTACATACCCTGTATGGATAAATATTCATTCACTGCCCCCTTATCATGACATCCAAACCTTGACGTGTAATTGCTCCATAGGAAAAGAATAGAGAAAACAAAAAGATTAGAAACAAATTGAACTAACTGAATCCTCCTTATTTCTAAGCCACCAAAGAATTGTTAAGTGATAGGAAAATAAGACCTTATATTAAAATTAAAATGATACTTATATAAAATTCGGTGTCGTCAGCGCCAGACTTATAAAGGGGGGGTGGGGAAGTTCTATTATAATGGGGTTTCCAAAATGTAA
>JAHWFO010065775.1:0-11641 GCA_023313115.1 Rhysida immarginata
CTAATGAGTTTTTCTCTTTTGTCTACATTAGCTAGCCATACCTTTCACTTTACCCACTCGATAAAGGACAGGGGATGAGATTTTTTCACCGGGTTTTTTGCTAAACCCACATTTTAGATGATGCTCTACAACTTTCTAAATAACACATGAGGTCTAACCCTTACCCCTACAAAATTTAAATTTTCAAAATTTACCCCTTCACCCCCAGGGATGCGAAATGTTTTTATTCTGAATAAAGGGACATTAAAACCAAATAATCAATATTCATTTCCCCCCAATCTGTTCCCCTTGAGTCGTTATTTGGACCTAAAGACGGGACACAAATTATGAAACACCCTGCATAAAGAAGGAAGTTGGTTTGTGGGTTTGTGTGTATTGAATACAAATCTACAGTTTTATTCCGATCTTGATGAAATTTTGCATACTTGACGTTCAAAGAATGAGGAAGGTCACTGTCTAACTCAGATTTCGAAAAAATAATAATTATTGATAAAAAAAATCCATATTCATGGTTAAGACAAGGCATATTAATGAGAAATATCTCATGACCAACAATGCAAAGCAAAGTTTGTGCAACAATAGGTATCAACAATGGTAACAACACGCAATTCACAAACACTAGGCAGGGATCAACAATATATATCTCCAGGTGTATATCTCATGACCAACATGAAAGGCAAAGTCTGTTCAATATAGATAAATTTCAATTTGTAACAATGCATAGAATTCCTGTTTTTCAGGTTTTTCTTAGAATGGATAGTCCCTTAGAATGGATGTTGTATTGATTGAGTTATTAGTTAACAAATTTGTTTTATAATTTATCTTCTTGAAATTAATGTCTATTTAGCTACATGTGTAATTATCCCAGACAACGCCGGGTCCTCTGCTAGTTATCTATATAATAAGTTAAATGTCTATTTGTGGAATAGCGGTATAATTAAATCCGTTTATATAAATTATTATCAATTTATTGGCATCGGCCTCAGTGGCTCAATGGTTACCTGATCGCGTTTGATCAACGCCACCTAAAAAACAAGGCCTGCTCACTGCTTGCTGACTGCGTCATCAAACGAGGGTTGACAATCCAACTTTCATTGTTTCAACAAACGATAAAACACTGACTACAACAAGTTGTCATCAAATTTATGTCCCGTGATCAATTTATTGTGCATTTCTCCAGAATATCACAAAACGATGTTTAAATATGATTAAATTAAACTCCTTCTATAATTACATAAATTTCATATAATTTTAGCAATGATTGGGAGAACTTACTACTTACAAATTGCTTTTAATCATTGTTTAATGATAACGATTAAAATTATTTATTTATTAAAGTTTAAAATGTTAAGGTGCAAAATCAATTATAGAAATCAATTAAATTGAAATTATTTCAGCGATTTTAATTACCAATCCTATAGGATGAATCAGAAATCTACCCGCTACACTGTCCTTTGCGCCATCTGGCGAGCAGAGAAAAAATAAGACCAAACTTTGCTATAATGACGTCACGCGACTTTCTAGCCTGAATTAGAGCTACTATATATATATTAGCTGACTCGACCGCCATTACGGAGCCCACTTGTAATAGTAATACATGCTATAAGAGCGAGGATTTTTATCTTACTGATTAAAATCCTTGCGAAAATGGCTAAAATTGGAAGAAATGAAAAGAGCAGTGTCAAATTAGTATCTGCATGTGCGATGGAAGGCTATTATTACCAACATTTCGAAGAAATTTTAATATTTATAGGTCAAAAGAGCATAATGTTGCCTCATCTCCTCAAGAGAGAGCCATATAAATGAAGCTAGATAAATCTAATGCGTAATGCCATATAAATCTCCTTGCGAGTCGCAAGGGGATAAATCCACTCATTTGGGTGACTTTCAGTGAAATTCATGAAAGTTTGCCAAAAGTGAGCACGAAATTGTAAATCCACCCATTGGGGTGACTTTCGTTGAAAATCATGAAAGTTTGTCAAAACGTGTTCACGAAATACAGAACGCGAATCGCTAGATATGTTTCTTGCTTCATTTATATGGCCATCTCTTGACGAGATGAGGCAACATTATGCTCTTTTGACATATACATATTAAAATTTTTTCGAAATGTTAGTAATAATAGCCTTCCATCGCACATGCGTATACTAACCTGACACTGCTCTTTCCATTTCTTCCAATTTTAGCCATTTTCGCAAAGATTTTAATCAGTAAGATAAAAATTCTCGCTCTTATAGCATGCATTCTGTCCGCTTCCCACGAAAATGTCCCTGTTGAAAGTGATCACTGCCCGCGCTGCAGTCGTGGATGCGTGGAACACAAATACGAAAATGCATGGTGGGTAGGCAGGGAACGCAGCATCTGGAGCCTGCTGTTAACTTGCACATGGTTAAGGTCCCCCCCTATCAGTGCTGTGGACGCATCCACGACTGCAGCGCGCGCAGTGAGCACTTTCAACAACGCAGGGGCATTTACATGGGAAGCGAACAGTACTATTACAAGTGGGCTCCGTAATGGCGGTCGAGTCTGCTCGGTATAATATGGTAGCTATAGCCTGAATAGAAAAAGCCTTGGTATTAAGGATCTCTGATTGAGGTGCTAGCGACAATCCAACTTTCATTGCCACCATCTTGGACGTTAAAAATAGTGTTTTTTCTTTTATTGGAAACAATGAAGGTTGGATTGTTGGATTGTTGACGGTGTATCAAAATTATTATAATTCATCCATATATCCAAATATATATATTATAAATCAGTGTCTGTTGGAACGTTTGTTCTTCTATAACTCAGAAAATATACAACGAATCTTCACGAAATTTTCCATGTATGTAGTTATTGTCACTGTGCTTTCAGTAGGGCATGTTTTATATCGTCTTAATGTCAATTTTTTAAGTTATTCTTATTAGGAGCTTTAGCATATAAGCTACTTATACGAATGCGCCCTTGGTCTGTTCGTTTATCCGGCCGTCCGTCCGCCGTTTGCACGATAACTTGAAAACGGATTAACTTTTTCAAATTCTGTTTTCAGAAATATGACCATCAAAGTCTTAGCTCGGCCGTAAAAAGTTTCAGAATTTTTCGTAGACCCCTTCAAGTCGAATTCACCTGCTAAAACTGTGAGTGTAAAGAATTCAAAGATACTGGCATGTCATGTAACAATCGATTTGTCGGAGAGGAATATATTGTTACTTTCTGTTCATCTTTTAAGCATTATTGACATCGGCGCGCGCACGTGAAATCGCTTTGTCGACGCACGATTGCTCAAGTGTTCATAAACAATTGGGGACTTCAGGTGCCGTACAAAATGGCGGATGAAATGGGGAAGAGCATGCGTTTATCATTGTCAGCGATAGCGTTTATCATTGTTAGCATTAGATCTCAACAATGATGCTTCCCCATTTCATCCGCCATTTTGTAGGCAGCTGAAGTCGCCAATAAGCTTATTATTAAGTAGTGGAAAAATCGAGCTACTTACTGGTTTTATTTTACACACGATTTGAATCACCCTTCATCATTTCCACATTTTTTGAGGTAGAAGGTTGAAATTCGGAATGTAGCTTACTATGGGCATGTGCACCTTCTCTATTTAGTTTGGTTTTGATTAACCCATTAAGGTCGGAGTTTTGGGGGTGAAAATTAGAGGGGGCCAAAAGGTCTAGGTGTATTTATGCATATAAAGGAGTGAAATTCGGTATGCAGATTCCTTTAAGCAAGATCTCCATTATATGAAGATTTTTTTCCCCTAGGTATCTATTACTTTCCGATTTGGTGGCGGAAATGCATCGAAAAGATGGGGATTACATTGAAAAATAGTGTACCAACTCTGTCTGTAATAAAGGAGCTGTAAAAAAATATTTCCGGTTTTCATTTGACTGACTCTCGTAAGTAGAATAAGATTGGAGCTACTTATTGGTTTTATAATGTCAGTCTGTCCCTTTCATAATTTCTACATTTTTTTTTGAAGTATAAGGTTTAAATTTGGAATGTAGCTTACCATGGGCATGTCCATCTCCACTATTTAGTTTGGTTTTGATTGGTATACGGGGGTCGGAATTACGGGGGTGGGATTCAGAGAGAGCAACATATCTATGTACTATTATGTAGTTACGTAAAGGCGTAAAATCCAGTATCCAGATTCCTTTAGGCAAGATCTACATTACTATGAAGTTTAGGCCCAATTGTTCCAGTGGGATCGAATTTGCGGGGGTGGCAGTCACTTGGTCCTTAGAACTATGGCGACATATGGCATGTGATATATCATACGTTCAGAAATGATGAGAAAGGAAAGAAGATATGAGGAAATATTTACATTTTTTACATATTACTTTCGAGAAAATCAATTTATTGATTAAAAAAAACTTGGGAGAGGCAAAAGTGCAGATGAAGGGGTAAAAATAGATGACTTGCCTTTTCCTACTCGGGAGACCGAGAGGGGGGGGGGGATTTCTTTTTAACCTTATCACTATGACCTGGGGTCCAGTCGGGCCCCACTCATTTTCAACTAGTCGCCAAAAAATAAAGGTTGCTTTTTGAGAGGTCATACTCAGTGACATCTTAGCTTATAATCTATGTAACACTTGGTAGAAATTGGAATGCACAATTATCAGGGGATATTGTTTTTTTTTTTTTTACTATTTAACATACATGTCGCAAGTAATACAATGTATTTGTGAATTATTGGACACTTAATATAGATTAAATAAAAGAACAAGAATAAAGACATGTTTTTGGTGACACTGACGTTGTAACACTATTTTATCATATCAATAGACGACGTTAGCAGCTTTTGTATTTCCAAAACTATGCTTCAATACCACGCACACAATTTAGTATCGTTATTGTGATTGGCTGGAAATTAGCTGGAAGCTGATTGGTGGATAGCAATTATCAGTGCAACAGCCATTTTCAATTCTCAATTTTCTTTCCAGTGCTGATATTTGAATTGCAACATGTCACGACAGTCAGTAAAAGACGCTCTGTGTGCGATACAAGGAAGTGATAGTGAAGATGATCTCGATTTAGATAGCTTTGGTGAATCAACCAAGTCTGATGACATTGACTTGGATAATATTCAAGATCCGAATGTTGAAATCAGCAGTGAATTGGAAAGTGATAACGATTCTAATGGTCAGCAATCTCTCCCTCGTATACGAATTCGATACACCAATGCATTGAATCAAGAACAGATTTTTGAATCACGATCAGGATGTAATTGGGTGACGAAAGAAGACCCATATTTCGAGCTACAATGTCTATGCAACGTTTTCAAAATTTGCTTCGTTTCTGTCGATATGACAATGATGCAACAAGAAAGCAAAGATTAGAAGTAGATAAACTTGCTCCCTGTCGTGATGTCTGGCAAATGCTTCTTGAAAATTTGGCAAACTTTTTCAAACCTGGACAGTATCTCACAGTCGATGAACAATTGGTGGCAACTCGTGGTCGATGCAGTTTTCGTCAGTAAATACCGACCAAGCCCGGAAAATATGGAATCAAAATACAATATTGTATTTTGGGGCTGTGATTCCATTACATCGTTTCCTTTGAAAGCAGAGTGTATGTCGGACGACAGCCTGGTATTGAAATTGGAGCAAATAATGTTTTGGATCTCGTCAAGCGATTAGTTGCCCCTTGGAAGAACAAAGGACGCAACGTTACCGTGGACAATTACTTCACCAGTGCAGAGTTAGCAGAGGATTTACTAACTGCTAAAACCACAGTTGTTGGAACAATACGAAAATATCGAAAGGAAGTCCCAAAAGAATTACTACCAAATAAACAACGTGAAATAAAGTCTTTTATCTTTGGCTTTGATAAACAACTGACCCTAGTTAGCTACGCTCCCAAGAAAGGGAAATAAGTCATTTTGCTGTCTTCCATGCATCATGACAAAACGGTCATTGAGGAGCAAGACAATAAGCCAGAGATTATTATTCATCACAATGCAACCAAATCTGGAGTTGACAACTTAGATTGTACACTTGCATGCGAAAGATACGACGTTGGCCTATGGTTTTCTGGTTCAACATGTTTGATTGTGCTGCCGTTCCTGGATACATAATTTTTATTTTGAATTATACAGATTGGGAATCTGGGAAACGACATCGACGTCGCTTGTTTCTGAAAGAACTTGGGAGAGAGCTGGTCAATGATCTAATTTAGAGAAGACTTCAGAACCCTCAATCGCTGCAATCTGAAATTCTCCAGTCTCTACAGTCATTAAGGATAGAATTTCCTAAACCAACTACTGCAAATTATGATTCAACGAAAAGGACACGGTGCCAGCTATGTCCACGTTCGTGGGACAGAAAGGTAATGATCCGGTGTAGTAATTGCCATATCCCATGTTGCATGGAACACCAGCAGACTATTTGTACTACATGTGCAGAGCAGTCATAAGTTTGTTTTCTTAATTACTATATATTTATGTTTAGTATATATTCTACTATAGAAAATGTAATAAATATAATTTAAAAATCTACTTGCATATTAATTCAAGATATGTTAAAAATTATAACAAAGTTTTTGTGTGAACAAAATTTTGAAAATATTCTTATTTGTAGGATAATAATTGAAAAAACATCTTAGCACTGAAAATATATTTTAGAAATGACTTTACAAAATGTGAAATTAGAGTTCTTATTTTTATTAATAAAATTTTTTAAAGAAAATATCTGATAAGCATTATTTACGTACACAAATGCAAATTCAACTTTCAAGACATGTAAATACATGCTTTGGAATGTGGGGTCCATGTGGACCCCACGTCATAACAGGGTCAATTTCTACACGAAATAGTGATAAGGTTAATAAACGTATAAATGTATTTCTGCTTCACTGCTAAAGCTCCTCCTTGGAATGTTTACAAGATTTTATTTTTCAAAAAGTTGAATTGTTTTCAAAGGATGCCACTAGATGGCGATAATATCTTATCGAAAAATTGAATAGATTTTTGTTTTTAATTTACATCACTAGATGGCGAGGCCAGACTGCGCAGTAAAATCATAGTCATTTTATCGCACACGCGCAAATTCCGTTATTTAATCAACAATTGGATTGCTGTATTTATGGAAGAAGCGATATTAGTGACAATTTTGTTACTTTGTACGAGCGTTAAATTACATTGTTAAGTTTGAGAAGTAGCCACATTCATCCAATAGATCTGTCTAAAATCGCTCTTTCCATAAAGACAGCAATCCAATTGTTGACTACAACAACAGAATTTGCGCGTGAGCACAGACAAGGGGATTAAAAGACCGTGCTAAAATTTAGTTATATACTATTGTAACTTTAAATAAACATATTAATATTATTTTATTAACTAATATCGTTTATAGAAGCAAAATCTCTATATGTAAAGAAGGATGTTTGTTTGTTTGTGGGTTTGTTTTTGATACAAATCTACAGTTTTATTCCGATCTTGATGAAATTTTGCATACATGACCTTCAAAGCATGAGGAAGGTCACTGTCTACCTCAGATTTCGGAAAAATAATAATTATCGATAAAAAATCGATATTCATGGTTATGGCCGGGCATATTAATGAGAAATATCTCATGACCAACAATGCAAGGAAAAGTTTGTGCAACAACAGATATCAACAATGGTGTCAACACGCAATGTACCAACACAAAGCAGGGATCAACAATATATATCTCATGACCCACAATGAAAGGCAAAGTCTGTGCAATATAGATAAATTTCAATTTGTAACAATGCATAGAATTCCTGTTATTCAGGCTTTTCCTAGAAAAGATAGTTCTTAATACTTAATAATTTTTTGAAAATCTTTAAAAATGCTCAGTAACTGGAGTAATGGAGAGTTAGCAGATTATTGAGAAAGACTGGAAAGACGACAGAGGAAGCACTCCTTTAGCTCCGTGCTGTATTGAGCAAATGGTAAGCATGTCAATAAGAGAATCGGCGATCGCTAGAATACACAAAGAGATGAATGGCCAATCTTTGATTCAAGACATCGAGAGAAGAAAGGGATATCTACGAACATCAAGTGTACATATAAAGTAAGATTATGTGAGTAAGAAATTATTTAGACTAGCAGTGGCGTCCTTGGAGAGGCCCATTCATTATGAGTCTTTAAAAAACAATTTTCGAATTTTCATTAAGAATTTTTACCGTATTAATTCTACGCGGTTTCATGTGTTTATTTTTAAGATATTTCATAATTTAAATAGAGCAAGAAGGTATAAGAGCTTCTATATCCAGGGTAAGAAAAACTTGAGTCTAAAGTATCTGGTGATACTCCGCTGTGGTGAGGCAAGTCAAGAAGAGTTTAGATAAAGTCCCGGTATATCACCTAGACTTCCTGTTTTTCGTATTTTTCGTAGAATAGATAGTCCCTTTACTCCCTGTTGTATTGATTGAGTTATTATTTAATTTATTGGGAGTTACAATTTAATTTTCTGAGGTTGTTCTCTTTACCTACAAGTGTAATTATCCCGGGCAACGCCGGGTACCTCGGCTAGCCTTTCCATATATATAAAGAAGGATGTTTGTTTGTTTGTTTGTTTTTTATACAAATCTACAGTTTTATTCCGATCTTCATAAAATTTCGCATACATGACCTACAAAACATGAGGAAGGTCACTGTCTACCTCAGATTTCGAGAAAAAAATAATTATTGATAAAAAATCGATATTCATGGTTATGACAGGGCATATTAATGAGAAATATCTCATGACCAACAATGCAAGATACAAAGTTTTTGCAACAATAAGTATCAACAATAGTATTATCACGCAATTCACAAACACTCTGCACGGAAAAACAATATATATCTCATGACTAACAATGCAAATAAAAGTTAGTGCAACAATAGGTATCAACAATGGTGTCAACACGCAATGCACCAACACTATGCAAGGATCAACAATATATGCCTCATGACCAACAATGCATGGCAAAGTTTGTGCAATATAGAATTCAATGCATAGAATTCCTGTTATTCAGGCTTTTCTTAGAAAAGAGAATTCTTAGGACTTAACAATTTCTTGAAAATCTTTAAAAATCATCACTAACTGGACATAATGAGTTAGCAGACTATTGAGAAAGAGTGAAAGACGATAGAGGAAGCACTCCTTTAGTTCCGTGCTGTATTGAGCAAATGGTAAGCAAGTAAATAGAAGAATCGGCGATCGCTAGACTACAAAAAGTGATGAATGGCCAATTTTTACTTCAAGACATCCTAAAAAGAAAGGAAAATGCAAAAACATCAAGTGTACATCTAAAGTAAGATTACGTGAGTAAAAAATTATTTAGACTAGAAGGCATCCTTGGAGAGGTCCATCCATTGAGAGCCTTTAAAAAATTTTTTTTTCGGTAAATCAAGTCCCGGTTAATCACCTAGAATGGATTGTTTCAGTGAAGAGGTAAATTCCTGTCTTTCGGATTTTTCTGAGAATGGATAGTCTCTTCGCTCTATATTGTAGTGACTGAATTATTATTTAACCAATTTGGAGGTTTAATTTAGCTTTTTAAGGTTGTTCTGTTTACCTACAAACGTAATTATCCCGGGCAACGCCGGGTCCTCTGCTAGTCTTTCTATATATATAAAGAAGGACGGTTTTGGGTGAGTTTGTGGGTTTGTTTGTTTGTTTCTTATACAAATCTACAGTTTTATTCCGATCTTGATAAAATTTTGCATACTTGACCTTAAAAGCATCAGGAAAGTCGCTGTCTCCCTCAGATTTCGAAAGAATAATAAATATTGATAAAAAATCGTTATGGCAAGGCATATTAATGCGAAATATCTCATGACCAACAATGCAAGGCAAAGTTTGTGCAACAATAGGCATCAACATTGGTGTCAAAACACAATGCACCAACACTATGCAAGGATCAACAATATATATCTCATGACTAACAAAGCAAGGCAAAGTTTGTGCAATATAGATATGTTTCAATTTGTAACAATGCATAGAATTCCTGTTATTCAGGCTTTTCTTAGAAAAGAGCGTTCTTAGTAAATAACAATTTCTTGAAAATCTTTAAAAATGATCAGTGACTATATGTAATGGAGAGATAGTAGACTATTGAGTAAGAGTGGAAAGACGACAGAGGAAGCACTCCTTTGAGCAGATGGTAAGGAAGTAAATAGAAGAATACGTGACCGCTATACTATACAAAGTGATGAATAGCCAAATATTGCTTACAAACATCGAGAGTTGAGTGGGAATTGCAACAACATCAACTGTACGTCTAAAGTGAGATTGCGTGAATAAGAAATTATTTAGACTAGCAGTGGCATCCTTGGAGAGGTTTATCCATTGTGAGCCTTTAAAAAAAATTTTTTCGAGTTTTTATTAAGAATTTTTACTGTATTAATTCTAAGCGTTTTCATGTGATTATTTTTAAGATATTGCAAAATTTAATCCAAAAAAAGACCGAACCACGCCGGGGTTATCACCTAGCTTATTTGGTAGCATAGCAGATACAACCTTTTCAAAAAATTGCATTTTGATTACATTCTGTGTGAACGGGAATATCTTGGAAACTACAGCTTTTTTCTGTTGGTTTAATGTAAGTTTCAAACATTTAATGTTTGTTTCATATCATTTAATGTTTGTTTCATATCATTTAATGTCTTTTTCACATCATTTAATGTTCGTTTCATATCATTTAATGTTCGTTTCAAATCATTTAATATTCGTTTCACATCATTTAATTTTCGTTTCAAATCATTTAATGTACATTCCGATACTTTAATGCACGTTTCAATTCAAATAGTGTAAGCATTCAAAATAAATAATGTGTGTTTCAAAATTGATAATGTGAAGTCTACATGTATAATGCAGGTTTGTAAAGAATTTATTGTAAGTTTTACTAAAAACAAATACAACTTTTATGTAATGTGATTTACAGAATACTATTCATATCTGAAATAGTTTAAATTTATAATAATTTAGCAATTGTATGTAAGAAATTACTGTATTTAGAAATACAGTAAAAAAGTAGCATTGTACATATATGCACTATAAAGAACTAAAATGAATAAAAATGTAAATATTTGTACACAGTAAATTACAACTCTTCTTCCTCTTCTTCATCTTCTGGGACATCACTTTGTATTGCTTGGCGCTGTGCACGTGGTACTAGAAATTTATGGCTATGTCGTACCCAGAGACAAATGAAAATAAGAGACTGGCAGTGACCTCCCCTCTAGTGGTGCCTTCGCGCCGCCATAACGGGATTGGCAAGAAACAGCTGATCGCCGTAGGCAATGCATGTGAATCAATCGCAAACATTTATTTTTTCTAATATCTACCTAAGATATCTCGATGAATTTATTATGGAACCACCAGAAAAACTTGCTCTATTAAACAAAAAAATAATCATTTAAATCGGCCCATCTGATAAAAAGTTATTTGATGATAAATAAAGTTATTTTTAAACATAAATTAAAAAAAAATATAGTTTAAATGAAAAAGGAGGAAGATATTATATTAAACCAATTAACTAGGAAAATTCTCCTCTATAAATTATAATTTTAAAGTAAATAAAATAAAATATACAGATTATATCAAATTACCTTTGATATGGAGTAAAATAATAACTCACCGGACCATATTAAGATTACTTTCTCTTGTCTCTCTTCTTATTTCGATCTGTATCTGTTTTTTTTTTT
>JAHWFO010065778.1:0-12228 GCA_023313115.1 Rhysida immarginata
GCGCGCGCACGTGAAATCGCTTGAAATCGCTTTGAAATTGATTTACCATCGTATAACCTTATTCAAATAGAAAATCTTGTCAATAACCTCGTGGCGTATTTAAACCTTTTTTAATTCGGACCCTAAATGTGTGAAAAACCGAAAATAATGCGCACGATTTGAAATAGGGAGGCATTCATCTTGGATGAGGCTATGTCATTGGAGTCATCTCCCAGGCTGGAGAAAGCAAGCATCGCGGTGAAGCATTAAACATCCACAATGCATATACAGTAAATCAATTGGATGGTGAAATGGTATAAGGAGCATTCAAAAAGAAACGAGCCGGAGGCCTAGGAACAGAAACCAGTACCTGTATGTCAGAAGTATTGGCCCTGGCTGTTGAGGCACTTGTCCCACAGCGACACAAGGCGGTGACTGGCTGTCTCGTAAAATTCCCGGGGCTGCGTTATAAACCACTTTCGCGCGTACTGCTAAACCGTTTGCCCCTTAGAGCCCATCAACCAGCTGGACGTTGTTATCGTTAATGCGGTTTAGTGTTCCAGAACGCGCATCATCGGCTAACGACACCGTACACTTGTGACTTTCTTCGATGAATGTCCGTTCCCCCTACTCCTTCCGCTGTCAGAAAAAGAACAGCACCTCTTTGCTCTTCTTTTGACGCCTCCGTTTAACTTATTCACTACTTATACAACGCGAATGACCGTTAGACGGTTGACGCTTGCTTCTGCTTCCTTTGTATAGTCACGTGACTTCCACCGCCACCCTCTAGAGGTGGGCTGTAAACTTCCGCGCTCTTGTCGGAACCACTCTTTGTTACACAAGCAAAAATATCACCATTCTGTCACCGGTTTGCACATTCCAGACTCCGGCTCGTTTCTTTTTGAACGCTCCTTATACTTTCGCACAGGCTTTCCAAATTGTCTTGAAAAGAAAAATACATGTATATAATTTTATTTTATTTTTTTTGGGAGGGGGGGATTCAAAACCTTAATAACTCCGAAATAGCTCATCACAGCATGAGGAACAATCAACGCAATATCCTACGCTGCCACACTTGCCAAGCTACGCCATACCTTGCGTGATAAGCGACGTCCGCCTCCTTCACGACAACGCAAGGCCACACGTAGCCATGGCGGTCAAGGAAAAAATCGCTAGGTACGGCTGGGAAATCATGGACCATTCGCCATACAGTCCAGATCTGGCGCCCTCGGATTATTACCTCTTCGGTCCGATGAAGAAGGCATTGGCTGACCAGCACTTCTCGTCTGATCGTGAAGTGCAACATGCAGAGCGGCAGTGGTTATACCAGCAGACGACGACATGTTATGCAGCTGGCATATCCATATTGGTTTCACAGTGGTAAAAATGCATTGCCGTTGCTGGTTCTATATATATATAAATAAGTAATTAACTGCTATTCCTGCACACCTATTATCGTCATGTTTGATCAATAAATTGCTGTGAAAAAAATTCGTGGAACCGACGTATTGTTTTGCTCTCGTACACTTCTGATGAATTTCTCGGGCATTCAGCCCTTTCAGAACAATGCCTCATAACTCCTCTGCTCCTCTGGTCTCTTTTGTTGGTAAGCCCTGGCCTTCTGTCTTTTGACCGACATAGAGAACGATGAATAACGGGCGCAACTGATTTTTTTCCTGAAACACATTTCGAATATCATACTTATAAAAAAGATCCACTTGCACGTTTTCTAATATCGAAGTCTAAAGATTTATCAGAATCCTCTCGTATATAAGACTGGTTTAAGCAGGTAATATACAAAAGAATAATATTAATGTGTGGATGCCCCCTTACAGTGGCTCGGAGGTTTGGGGGCTTCAGGGATTCTGTGAGCTATGCTGGTTGTAGCGCTGCTACTTTAGGGTCACCCTTACCAGGAAGGTCACGGTTGAGAAGTGAGACGAAGAGTATCCAAACAAACATATATTTCATGATGTCGACGAATGAGAGAATTCATACTGCATCGGGTGTGGCGCAAGTTAAAGTCATCCGCGTTCGAAAAATAGTCGACAGTCTCCCGGCTGTTATCTCGGAGCAATGCCTCCGAGAAGCCCCACCAGTGCACTCGCTATGCGCTTGGGAAAACGGTCGGGGGCAGCGCATGCCTTTACCCAGAAGGAAAAATGGGTAAAGCGAAACGGGATCGGGTGCTGTCAATCGGCACTTGGAACGTATTCTCCATGACAGGAAAGGAATCAGAGTTAGCGGAGGAAATTAAACGATATCGACTGGATATGATAGATATTACCTCTACAAAACGTCCAGGTTCTGGAACTGTGGACTTAAAAGGAGGGTGGAAGCTTTTCTATTCTGGTGTCGACCCTAACATGACTGCCCAGGCGGGAGTGGGGATACTCACAACTCCCCGGCTGGCAGATTATGTTGCAGATTGGACCCTCTTAGGTGGAAAACTGTGTCTCCTGAGGCTTCAGATAGGGAAACGATCTCTCTCTCTATTCGTTGCATATGCTCCGAATGCAGTCACGGAGTATCCACTCTTTCTAGATGAAGTTGATGCTGCAGGAGAAGGAGTGTAGATTCTGTCAATCTGGTGGGCGACTTCAATGCACATATAGGGGATGATGACCAAACGTGGAAAGGCGTGATTGCGAGGAATGGTGACCCCAATTTAAATGCGAATGGGAGGTGCTTGTTGGATCTCTGTTGCAACAATGGGCTTTCCATCACAAATACCTTCTTCCAGCACATGTCCATAAGTATACTTGGTACAGGGATCCAATGGACCAGAAGTCACTCATTGATTTTGTAATCGTATCAGCCGACTTATTCCGATCAGTGTTGGATACTCGTGTGAGAAGAGGGGCAGAACTGTCAACTGATCACCACGTTGTTGTCTGCACGTTGCGGTTCTCTGCTCTTTGCTGACGACCTTGTCCTCCTTGGGTCTTCTCGCACGAACTTTCAGCATGCACTAGACCGGTTTGCAGCCAAATGTGAAGAAACTGGGATGAAGATCAGTGTGGCTAACACTGAGGTTCTGGTCCTTTCAAGACAGCCTGCTCAGTGCGCTCTCCATGTTAGGGGAGCCTCATTGAGACAGGTGGAGAAATTCAAGTATCTCGGGATTGCATTCACGAGTGATGGACGGCAGGAGAAAGAACTGGATGCTCGGATCGGTGCAGCAAACTGTGTCAGACGTGAACTGTGGCGACCCGTGGTAACGAAATGCGAGCTGGGTAACAAAGCCAAGCTCTCCGTCTTCAAATCTATCTTTGTCCCTATTCTCACCAACTTTGGCATCTTAATTAAAAACCCAAAAATTAAGCCCATCAACAAAATTAGATTGTCATAACTGCAAATAAAATAAATACCATAAAAATCTCTTCTCTCTCAGCCAAATATACACATATAAGAAATTAATAAAGGTAAAGAGCCAAACAGAGTATAAAATAACAACAGGGTCATGAGGTTTGGGTAATGACCGAAAGAGCGCGATCGTGGGTATAATCGGCCGAAATGAGATTTCTTAGACATGTGGCAGGTATTACCCTACTAGATAGAGTGCACAGCAGCACAATAAGGGAGTCTTTAGGTGTTGAGCCGCTACTTCTCCGCATTGAGAGATCTCAGTTGCGCTGGTATGGCCACGTGATACGGATGCCGCAAACTGGTCTTCCTAGGCAGTTGTTATTTTCCAAGCCGGTGGGAAAGAGACCAAGGGGTCGGCCTAGAACCAGGTGGCTAGACTACACGGAGAATCTGGGTTCGAGTCGCTTGGGTATTACCAGGGGAACATGCGCTTGATGGCGGAAGATCGCGATCGCTGGAGATTTTCCGTAGGGCTGCTGCCCCCACGACCCTAACGGATAAGCGAGTTTGTAAAGTAAGTAAGTAAGTAAGTAAGTAAGTAAGTAAGTAAGTAAGTAAGTATAATATTAATATGAAAATCTATTTTAAAATGAATAAAGAAGATAAAAACGAAATCGACTAACTTCAAGAAGATTGAAACAAGATGATGGAATACGTTAGTATCGTGCCAAAAATCTGCAAATAAAGAAAAAAATTCAGGGACTCATTTGAAACATGAATGAAGCATCCTTAAACTAACTTATGGGACATGGTATCCAGCTAAATAAGAAAAATTACCTGAATATATCAATCTATGTCAATAAACAAAAATAAAAATAAAAACTTTTATTTACTGGATGCGAATCAGGGAAACATCCATCTATCATCGTTTATGTGTCTTCTGGATAGAAGACAATGACGTGCTCGACAATTCATAGAGTGAGCTTACATTAGGTTAAGCTAGGTATGTAGCTCACCGTTTGAAACCAGGTAAGTGGCATTATTCCATTCTATAGTATTTTTCATAAAAGAAGACCAACGAAACGAACCAATCGCTGCTTATCGCTTAGTTATCCCGTTCATTGTTCCAGGCTCTCGCGCTTCAGAGCTACACACATTTCAATAAGTTTTCCTTTACATTGAGTAGATTAAATATTTGTAAACTCTTTCTAATTTGTTTACTTAAAAATATCACGATGTGGAAGTTTACAAACAATTAGATTTAGCATTAAAACATTAAGAATTAGCTCTCTCTAACGTCAGGAGAAAGTAATGAATCAACAGTACTTGCAACTTGCAATTGAAAATGCAAAAACAAAAATGTTTTAATGACTTCTTGAGTCTAATCTATATTGCACATTAATTTAATGTCAATACATTCAGTTGGGAACAAAATAAAAAATAAAACACAATCCACCACCTTGGAAAAAAGTATCAACTCCGTGGTTTCCTGAAAAAAAACTTTGAACTCACCTAATGCAACACCCCTAAAAATGCTAAATAAAGGGAAGTCAGGTTTTTTTTGTGGAATTCGATTATTTAAACATAAAACTACTGTAGTTTTTCTGCCGTAGTGTTTGTGTTTTCCTGACCCAATGGCACCTTCAAAAGAGTTTTTACAACAGTTCAAAGAAGAAATTGTAAAACTTTGTGAATCTGGAAAAAGCACAAGAGCTGTCGCAGAACAGCTGTCATGTTCTCAGGCTGCCGTATAACAACTATGCAGAAAATACCGGAACCAAAGAAAACAAGATAAGTGGGAGACCCCGCAAAACTACGAAGAAGCAAGATCAAATTCTTTAAAAAGTTTTGCATTCAACATCGAAGATTAACGTCAGAACAACTGAACAACGGGGTGAGAAAATACCAATCCTTGTATGCAACAGAACAATGCGAAATCGCCTTAACGAGATGGGTTTTTCGTTCCGAAAAGCCAAGACCAAACCTCTGCTTACAAAGAGGCACAAATAGGCTCTGCTTCGTTTACCAATGTATGACGTTTCAGTGGCGTTTATAGGAGGCGTTGTCCCGGCGCGGAAAAGTCACCTGACCATACAAGTCCGAGTAACAATGTAACCTGCATCCTTCATTGTTTTCATCTTACATTTTAACAATCGATATTTTTTTCGTTTGTTGAAAACAATGGCCATGACGTTTCCACGCTCAGGCCTTGTCTCTCGATTGTCACGGCCGAGGCAACGCAACAACCTCCTAGAAAAAAAGCCTGCGCACTGAAACGTCATACATTGTTACATGATCATAAGGAGTCATAATTTAGGGCTTATTATTGGTAGAAATATGATTAACAATGTCTTTTTATGAATTTTCAGTGCACAGCAGGATTGCCAACTTACCGGTTTTTAGATGGAAATACTTATTGTTGGATATTGTTATAATACAAGTTAAACAATGCACAAATGTAATAATTATTACACGGTTGGCAACGCTGGTGCACAGGCTTTCTTTATAAGAGGCGTTGGCCGAGGCCTGTCTTTCTCGTTGGCTACGATCACGGTATAAGAAGGAAAGGTAATCCGACGATACCACGTGACCATGTGACAATCTTGTCCGTAGTTCCAATCTTGTCCGTGTCTGGCGGCGCTCCGCTCAGGGAGGCCAGATTCCCAAGCGACAGACGGTGGAAAGCAATGGTCACTTTGTGAAACAACAGCTCTTCGGTATTCATCAGTTTAGGTAAGTCTGTTTAATTTCATTAGGTTTTATGCTAATTTTAAAAGTCATGTATTCAAGCTTTGTCCTATATGGTTATAAATGAGATTAATAACGTCGAAAAATTAAAATCGTATTCAGAATGAGCACTAATGATGTTCTCCCTCAAACCATTGTTGAGTAGAAATTCAGTAATATGGAATTTGTATTCAACAATGGTCTTGAGCAAGTGCTCATTCTAAATGCGGGCTTTAGTGTTTCGTTTTACAATCTGTAATTTTATTAATGGAAATAATATCACTGAATAATGTGCACTTTTTATAAAGTTACATCATGTTAGCATGCATACTAATTGACGCTTCTTAAATGCCACCCGAAGTAAAGAACTTCACATAACCATGCAAGTGATCAAGCTAATTTACAATGTGCTTTTTAAGTTTATGATACCGACTCAAATCCACGCTATTAGAATATTTTTCCCATGTCACATTATGTTATTAAGAATATTGTAATGAAACTAGGAGAAAAGAGGAGACGATTGTTGGCGAAAATTGCGCGAATGAATGAGAAGTGGCTGAGGGTGATGACACGAGAGTAAAATAGTGCGGCGACAGGTTATCGTAGTCGTCATCTGTTTATTTATGACAATCATGCTATCTGCACATAAGCGTCGTTTTTTGTTATTAGAAAACTCTTACGTAAAATTATTAAGACGAAAAAACGGACAAAAACAAACATTTTTTTATAAATAAAGAAATTTTAAAGGAGAATTTAAAAATTCATACGAACAGTTGCGATTGGCTGGGGTTTAGCAGAGGCTTGCCCCTCTAATTATTAGTGAGCTATCAAAGATAAAAGATATGATATAAAACCTTCCCTTTGAGAAGCCGCCTTTTAAAAAATCCTGTAAACGGCCATGGTGCCACTCTTTTTTAAATTATGAACTCTAAATCAAAGACGCCCAACCACTGCATTCCCTAAATTAAGCAACTGATCTTATAATTAATATAATCGAGTAGTAAAGTAATTTTAATAAACTGGTTTAAGAAATGTGCCTTAATAGTAACTTTTTAAAACATCCAGTTTAATGAAATTTTTCTAGCTCAAATTCAGATCAATTCCAAGCTGATTTTCTTACTTAAATTTTAAAATTTACAATTTCAACATCAAATTTAAAATTTTTAATAATGTTCCAGGCATGGTTATGATAGTTTCTATCTCTCTGGTCCCACAGATTTTGGCAGTCCTGCACAGAGCCACGGTACCCTTTTCTTATACCATGCATACCATGCACATCGACGGACATCGTGATTCACAATGTGGTCCCTTTGGAGGCCGCATGAAAAACACAAACTGATTTGCTTGCTCCCATGCCAACAGCATCCTTAATAACATATACACTATTAAAGTAAAATAAAAATAAAGGCACCTTATTAAACTGTGGATACTTACTGCGCAATAGAAGAGAGGAGGTCAATCCACTTGTCCACAACAAAAAATTATTCTTCATATATGTGTACATTTCAGTCACTAAGTGACCTTCTTCAGTATGATACAATATCCAACATTTACAGGGGTTGTATATATACACAATGAAGTACGATTGAGAAAGAGGGGACACTCTGAAGCTACATAAGGTGAGAAGTCATGATTGGTGAACAACAAAAACGGGACTGGTGAACTTAATATAAGTACCTTCTTCCACTTGGTTAAGCCTTGGTTAAGGTCCTCTGTCTACGTTCATTAACTTATCCGGGAGATTTTTGGAGATTTCAAGAGATTCTAAAAAATTAAGAGTCCTATAGTCGTCCGTCATATGTATATTTTTTATGTTGTCTTTCGTGGCCGCATGACAGCTGGTCAAAATATGGTTTGCAAATCCTGATTTTTCTGGTTTATACTTCTTTATATAACCAAAATGTTCGTTCATACTGGTTTCGATTCGTCTCTGTGCTTTGACCTATATGTTTAAGGTCCATCAGAAGGTCACTTGGTGACTGAAATGTATACATATAAGAAGAATAAATTTTTCATGTAGACAAGTGGACTGACCACCTCTCTTCTATTGCGCATATACAGTTATCAAAAGTTTCAGGATACCCCTCATAAATCAAGGAATGTGCAAAATTTTGCATGAAAATGACATGTAAATTATTTAAATAGCATCATACGCCTTCAAGCACATATTTGCTTCGTATTATTAAGATACGGGTCGTTCGGATGCCACTTGTGCAACAAGTCAGGCCGTGAGAATTCCACCATTTTTCAAATACCCCGTACAACTACAAACAATGTAATTGCGAAATGGAAGATCCAGGGAACAAGAATAGTGCAACCACGAACTGGCAGACCCAAGAAATTGACAGACAGAAATCGTTGAGTGACCCGGAACAATCGAAGTTCTTCTGCTGAAGTGATTGCTACAGAGTTCAGAAATTCTGCTTCCTCTGTTGATAGCACAATGACCATTCATTGGGAACTCCATTCCCTGGGTTTCCATGGTTGTGCTGCTGCTCACAAGCCCTTCATCAACGACAACAATTCCAGGCGACGTTTGGAGTGGTGTAAAACTCCCAGAAACTGAAGCATGGAACTCTGGAAACGTATCCTATGGAGTGGTGAATCAGGCTACACACTCTGGCAATCATATGGATGAAATTAGCTTTGGCGGATGCCTGGAGAGCGTTTCCTACCTGAGTATGTGGTGCCCACTGTGAAGTTTTGAGGAGGTGGCATCATGGTATGGGGCTCTTTTTCATGGTTTGGACTGGGTCAGCTTGTTCCTGTTAAGGAACGAAGAATGATGTTGCTTATCGAGACATCTTGGACAACTGCCAACATTGTGGGAACAGTTCGGAGAGGGGCCATCTGCTGCCAACATTGTGGAAACTGTTCGGAGATGGGCCTCTTTTGTACAACATGACAATGCTCCTTGCCATAAAGCAAGACCTGTACACGGCTGGTTTCAACACAACGGGGTTGAAGTAATGGATTGGCCTGCCGAGAGCACCGATCTCAATCCTTTGAGCACATGTGAGATGAATTGGAACGTTGACTACAACCCAGACCACGCTGTCCTTCTTCCGTGGCTGAACTACAGTGCTCTGAAGGGCATTGCAGCTTATTATCAAAAACTGGTGGAAACTCTTCCTCGGAGAGTTGGAGGCCGTCATTAGAGCATAAGAGGGAGCCACCGCTCACTAATTTCTGTTATCTGAAGCCTGCTACGCAGAAATGCTGGTATCCCTAAATTTTTGATCACATAGTGTATATGGTATTAAAAAATAACATGAAAAATCACTATTCTAATTCAGGGGCATTTGATTGTATATAGCCTCTCTCTTGATCTTGGATTCCTTACATATATGTTTGTTATTCATTTATTTACATGTATTTATTTATTTATGTGATGGTTTTTCTTGCTTTTTTGTAGTGATTGAAAATGGGAAAGAAATATTTTATACCCAGATGTAATTCTGGGTATAAAAATTGCCCTGAATATGTTTCAATGTTCAAATCCCCATCTGGAGATCTACTAATTAAGTGGAAAAATGCTATAAAACGAGACGATAGGGAACAAACGGAAGCAGATTTTGTGTGCGAGAAACACTTTGCTCCACGACGGTTGAGGTAAATGGAGAAGTTATTGCGCGCCAGAATCTCAGATACCCGAGACTTGAAAAAGAAGCTGTTCCATCTATCTTACCCAATTGCCCCTCCTACATAACAAAAATAAGTAAGCCAACAAAGCGCCCAGCTCTAAGAGAGTTTCCATTGATCCATAGCAATAATAAACAATCAAAAACAAAAAGCAACTCACAAACATCAGATCAAGACGGGGCTGCAGTCACTGAAGTTTGTGGAATGAATATCATTGTGAATGTGGATGAGAATAAGGAGCATGTCCACTCATTTGCAAATGACACAAGAACTTTTTTCGAAACAAATTATGGAAACACTGCAAATGTAACTGAATCAAATTTAAATGTTACTAATGCTTTGGACTTTCAAGCACTTAATAACGTTGCTGGAAAAATTATGATGCCAAACGAATCATGGAATGTCCATAAAATTAATACTGACAGTTCTAGTAGTGTAGTGTTTTTGCAAATGGTAAAATATCCTGGAGGAGTTGAACAGCCACCAGTTGTATGTAAGCAATTGTGTTTCAATAAAGTGGCTTCGGGGAAGTATGAAGTGAAGAGCTTTGTCTACAACAATCCTGTGAACATATCTCTCATAAGTGGAACCATCCAAATGCACACTATTGCAGACATTGAAAAAGGACTAATAATTTTTGACCAAATGAAAGTGTGTGCTGGTGGGCCAAGTGAAATGACATACAGCTCAACAATAAATCCTGTATGTGCCTACAAACATTTTGGTGTGTGGCGCCACAGAAAATGCACTTTTGTCACTGACAGCAACCAACATGTTTGTAAAGCCTGCAGTACGTTGTGTTCTACGCTTGATAGACATCAATCTAGACAAAATACTCCTCTAGCATCAAAAAGAAAATATATACGTCTTTCTGGATTCTGCCCAAAAGAAAAAAGAGAAATTCTACGAAAGGCACAAATAATACAAAATGTTAAAACACTGAGATTGTTACGACAGAAGAGAGTTTTGGAAAGTAAACTTCAAGTTCTGCAGGCAAAATACAGCCTGATAAATGAAAAGCAATTGGATTCATATCCAAAGGAATTGCAGCTCTTTCCTGGACAGGAATTAACAATTAGAGAGTGTATTTCAATTGGACAAAAAACTACAAAAACTAGCAGACGATACACTGGTGACTGGTTATTGATGTGTCTTTTATTTCATATTAAAAGTCCTTCAGCATATAAATTCTTAAAGGATAATGAACTTCTTCCCCTGCCTTGCCTTTCAACCATTCGAAAATATTTACGAATGGCAAACACTAAGTGTGGCTTTGATGAACAGTTTTTTGAAGCTTTCAGGAAGAAGTTGAGCAAAACGAGGGAAATTGATCGGCATGGACTTCTTATATTTGATGAAATTCAAGTAAGAAAGAGTATGACAGTAAATATGGACACAATGGCATATGATGGATTTTTAAATTTCGGTAACTTGGGTCCACCAGCCTCCGATGCTTATTCAGCGGCAACTTCATCTAACCAATTAGCAGATCATGCACTAGTGTTTATTTTCCAGTCTTTCACTGGTTCCTTTTCGCAACCCATTGCTTGCTTCTCTGCGAAAGGTGCAACAAATTCTTCAGTTTTAACAAAGTTAGTTGTGCAAGCAATAACAAAATTGGAAAGTATTGGGGCAAATTTCATGGCATTATCTGTGATGGTGCATCAACCAACCGATCCATGTGGAATCAGCTTGGAGTGTCTGGAAAATTACATAATACAATGAATTTTTTTATTCATCCTTGTGATGACAGCAGAAAAGTATATGCATTCTCAGACGCATCCCATTTGATAAAAACAATAACGAATTGTCTGCAACAGAGAGGAACTTTTATAGTAAGTTTAATATATTACTGATTAGACCATATGTGAAATGTCAGTAGTTATTTCATGTTTACGTTTTATTTTATTGGTCTTCAGGTGAATGGGGATGTTATTAAATGGCGACACTACACAGACCTATACTTGTTAGATCAAAAACATGATGCCAGATTAAGAGTATGCCCCAAAATAAAGGCTGAACACATAAATCCATCGAACTGTGAAAAAATGAGTGAAACTAGCTACACAGGTAATGAATGTCATTAATAAAGATAAAGTTTAAACTGAATTAATCAGACAGTTTATTTTAATTCATTTTATTTTTTACAGTTATTCAGTCAATCAGTAGCTGATGGTTTATTATTTTACAAGAGCCGAGGATGCACAGAACTGGCAGATTCATCAGCGACTATTTCTTTTACCATTCGAATGAACGTGATGTTTGATGCTCTGAATAGGAAACATCCAAAAGAAGGAATAAAACTCGGAGGAAAAGACCTGATGGTATATAGCCTGAAATTCATATATTTTTCCCTTTATTATATTTATCTAAATTATGAATCAGAAATTTATATAATTTTCAGTATTATGCAGATCTTTCATTTATACATTTTCACAATTCGAATTCATTATTATATGGGATTGTTATAATAAATTTTATTTAGGTATCCATTTCCACATACTTTTGACCTTTCACATACATATTCACAGGTGTTAGAGAAATGCTTACATTGGCTAAATTCCTGGGAAA
>JAHWFO010065789.1:0-10280 GCA_023313115.1 Rhysida immarginata
CACTCGCACTGGAATTCAAGATGCCATAACCAAAACGGTGTCCTTTTGTATGGCTACGTGCAAAAGCAATCTGATATTATTGCAGTAGGCCCTGTGGATGATACATATTATTGTGATCATTCTCCTTCAAGCGATGTACTTGATATTGTGTTGTTGAAGGGCTTCTACAAATCATTCAGTATCTATACTGTCAATGATCTATCCTCAGACCATAAACCAGTTGCACTAAATTTTGACAACGTAAACATTGACCTCAAAGAAGAACTGAGGCTCAAACAAGACTGGAAGTTTTTTAGAGAAATTCTCAAAAACGATGACGACCCACTAAATAACGCACATAATACGAGCGACATAGATACCAATGTGAAAAGGCTTACTAAACGTATAAATGCAGCTACTGACTCTAGTGCTTCACCGTTAGAGTCGAAGGGAGCTGATCACCTTGATCTCACCCCAGAAATCAAACAATTAATTGAACAAAGGAACAAGGTTAGAAGGCAGTGGTACCGAACTCGTGATTCATGGCTTAAGACCAAGTATAATAGGCTCACAAGAAGAGTTCACGAAGAGGTAAAAGCACTTCGTAATGACAGGTGGAATGATAAAGTTAAGAGTCTGTCGACCCACGATAACTCTATTTGGTGCATGGTTCGAGCCTTGCAAAACAAGAAAGCCATTAATATTATCCCATTAATATCACGCCTACTGATGGTCGGCAAATAGGAATTGATATGTCTGAGAAAGTAAAATCCTGCATAACTGGCTTCTATAATATTCACGGCAAAAAATTCCCAAAACATAGCATTGATGTAAATGAAGTCCAAAGCATCATTAAAAATTTAAAAACGAAAAAAGCTCCAGGTAAAGACTCTATTAAGAACAGTGCTTTGAAAAATTTACCTCAAAATACAATTCAAGATATTGCAAAAGTAATTAACGACTGCTGGAAGAACACTTACTTCCCGGATGCTTGGAAGCAATCAGTTGTCTTAAGCATTCCTAAGCCAGGACAAAATCCTGCAAATCCTGTTAGCTACAGGCCCATCAGCTTGTTACCATCAATTTCCAAAATCCTGGAAAAAACAATTCTCAAGAGATTCATTGAGCACTGTGATGCCAACGATCTCATCCGCGATGAACAATTTGGCTTTCGCTCAAACCATTCCTGCCAACTCCAAACCTGGAGGCTCG
Organism: Rhysida immarginata; assembly: GCA_023313115.1. Taxonomy (NCBI): domain Eukaryota; kingdom Metazoa; phylum Arthropoda; class Chilopoda; order Scolopendromorpha; family Scolopendridae; genus Rhysida; species Rhysida immarginata. Next base: position 1,192 of record JAHWFO010065789.1, read on the forward strand.
CAGCGGATATCAATGAGCCCCTTAATCTCTCTATGTACTGTGGGGTCGTTTTTCTCGATGTACACAAAGCCTTCGACCAAGTCTGGCACGATGGTCTTATTTTTAAAATGATTATGGATGGATTTCCTCAAGACATAATTACTCTGATACACTCGTTTCTCTCCAACCGGTTCTTTCAGGCCAGAGTTGGAGATAGTCTATCTCCTATGTATGAAGTAAATGCTGGTGTCCCACAGGGTTCAGTCCTGGGGCCAGTATTATTCAATTATTTTATGCGAGACTTTCCAAGTCCTTCTAAATGTAAGCTCTTTTTTTACGCAGATGACGCTGCTATACTGACCTGTGCTCGTCAACCAGCCGTAGTAGTCTCGCGGCTGCAGAAGGCTCTAAAGGAGTGTGAAAGCTGGTTTAGCAAGTGGAGGCTAAAATTGAATGTAGACAAATGCAAGGCGATGTTTGTCTCCAAGAAGAGAAAGAGATCATTAGATTCTCTAACACTATATGGCAAAAAACTGGACTGGGTTGAAACTTATAAATATCTTGGTGTTGTTATTGACTCTAAACTTACCTGGACTCCTCACGCAACTTATGCATTGAATAAGGCCAGGAGAGCCAAGTTTAGCTTGATTGCTCTGCTGGGCCGGAATAGTGCTCTAAACATTGATAATAAACTCCTACTCTATAAGGTCATTGTTCGGACTATCTTGACCTATGGTATGCCCGTCTGGGCCACAATATGTAAAACTAGATGGAAAGAACTGCAAACGTTCCAAAACGTTACCCTTAGGACTATTGCGCAAAAAGATCGGAGAATTGTTCGCAATTCCTCCATTTATAATGACTTCAACATGACTCATATTGGCAAATACGTTCAAGGGCTCATGGAATCCATGCTGCCCAATATAGAAAATCATAGCAACGAGCTAGTCTCGAGCATTTTAAAGCATCCTATGCATAGAAAAAGATATCGTGATCCAAGGCATATACTTGATATTAATTTTGAAGACATTGATAATGTCTTATTTCCAGATTACTGGACTTCATAGGTCGTGTTTTATCTAATACTAGTGGTCTGCTTCTAGTCTAGACAGTCGTCAATCAAATTTTCCTCCACCAAGAGGAGGCAATTTTCTTTCATACATTGGATGACCCTTGTGGGTACATCAGGCTTCTTTTCTAGCTCAGTGTATTTCCCTTGGAATATGATTATGAAGGGTGAGATTATGGAAGCTATGCTTCAAGTTCCACTCAAATACCGATACACTACACTGTTCGATTGTCGATGTAAAAGCTGTTGCATTTGCCACCGCGGCCAATTAAAGCACTAGTTGCGAGCGCTCAGGACTCAAGACTTCATACAGGGACTCTAGTTGGCTATCCAGCACTTTTGTTGACTAGCTCTCCCATCCAACAAGCTAAAGACAGCAATAGAAACAGATTAATTACAGAGATATATTATATTATAGTATATTAGAGATTATGAAGACAATAGTTGGTACACCTTTTCGACTTCCGTTATACTATTAAAATAATTATCTCGAAAATTATGGTTTATAACGAATATGCATCGGAAATTACTTTTTTACTTGGTACTCCGATATAATGTTCAAATTCTGTTTGGAATTTTTCCGCATACAAATTTTAACAGGAATAGACAATATAGATGGGGTAGCAGGGGCGATTGCAAGTATGTTTTCTAAATTGGACTAAATTCTTGGCAATACATAAAATTAGAGTTCCTAAATAGTGCAAAGGTAAATTAAACCATCAAACAGGTAACAAATACTAAAAAAACACCACAGTTTATTTAGTAGAAGACTATTACATATAAAATAAATAGAAAATATACAATCATGCTGATACCAATTTCGGTTTTCTAGGGAAAAAAGTAGAACAATATAATGGTTGGTTAGAAATAATATAAAAAGCAAATTGACCTAGGGATCATTACTGATTCAGCTAAGCACCTAGGGATCATTACTGATTCAGCTAAGATGAAAGTTTGCTTTGTTTTTTATTGCTTTGGATACCTTCCCAAAACTTTCGTTTTGCTTATTACAAAACTGGCGCATTCGCAAATGTAAATAGTAATGAACTAGTTGTTACCACGGCTTCGCCCGCCCGCGCCATCTGTTGAGGGAAATTACAAAGCAAAAACAGATAATTTTAAATGAAGACCCCAGAAGGGGGGGGGGGGGCGTAGTGAGCTGATTTTTGGCGATAGAGCAGGCCCTTTATTGATAAGCCTGCCCTGAAAATTTCAAGTCGCTAGCTCAAACCGTCTAGGAGATAGACTTATAGATAAATAAATAAATACACGCAAGAGTTTTAATATATAGACAATGCTAACCAAAGCTTCAGATTTATGTGTCTCATATGGAAACTTGAGAAATTCTTTCATTTACAAGGCTTCATTGATTACGTAATTGTAAGCTTCTTTTAACCCTGCATATAGCGCAAAACTTTCTTCTACAGCTCTTAAAAATCGAAATAAAAATATGTTAGGGTGGGTAAGACCCCCCCCCCCCCCCTAGACTTAAGATTTGCTAAATCTGCTTGGGAATTACTTTGTTCAGGAACACTTAATGCCTGTAGACATGTTGGACAATTAGCACAAAAACCTTTCGCTCGTTTGGAAACGAAGCCTACAACATAGTATATAATATACTCAACAGCTTCCGACATATTGTAGTCATGGTCAATAATGTCGTGGCATTCGCATGATTCGTGTGTGACTACACTGGCAATCTGGTATTGCAGTTTTTAGATAGCCACTTTCCTATGATTTGGTGGGGATGTAAAGAGAGTTTTAAAATCAGTAAATGTCAGGCAGGGTTTGGGGTCGTCTATAATTTGGCAATTCCCAAACTTTAGTGGCTTAAGCAAAGTGTAAACTGAAAGTAATTTATATAACTGCAGAAACGTAGGAAGCGATGGGTGATCATTTGCACCGCAAACCTGTCTTTTCTGCCCGAAAAACTGTTCGACAGGGTCCTGATTGAATTTAGCTGTAAGGACATAAGAAAATTGACAATTCTGCAGCAGATGATTGCATAAATCCCGCGAAGAGAGCAATGTTACTCTAATGCCTTCTACTGTGGATCTGTTCAAAAATTGTGATTTTTTTATTTTTCCCTCTTCTAACTCGCACTGCCAGTCATTAAGCCACTCGAGACATTTCTCCATTTTTTCAAAATCTTTGCCTCTTTTTCTAATACCCTCAATAGGCAAACACCTATTCAAGCAATCAAACAAATCATTGACGGTTTTTGCAAATGAAACACTAGCTGATACATCACTGTTAAATCCATTGGGGTTTCTTTTGTAATAGAAAAGCATACCATCGGCAACAAAGCTGCTTAATAACTGGGTGGCATATCTAACCCGCTACTTTTCAGTATTACTGGGATGAAGATGGGAAGAAGAAAGTTTAGGCAAGCTCTTAAAAGCGCAGGATTCTTCTGATCTAGTTTGAACAATGCTTGAAAATGCTGAAAATCGATATACTTCCCATTTTTCTTTAATATTTTTGACTTTAACAATCGATTTCGAATGCATTTAATTAAATGCGGAGCATCTGAAAACGAGTATACTCTTCTGTCATCATCAAGTGGATGGATGAAATAACTTTTGATTTTTCTTTTCTATTGCCATTTATGCCAATACGTGTCCAAGCAGACTGGTTGGTGTTGCACCATCACAAACAAAACCATCCACAATCGCTCCTGCTTCTTCGAGCAGAATTATTGCTTTTATTGTTAAAGCCACAAGAATTTCTGATTTTGTTGCATTGCGTGCTGCGAACACACCAATTGGCTGAACCCACTGCATAATGGCCAGAAAAGAAATACTAAGCCATGATCAGCTAATACCTCGTCCCCATAATCCACAAAAATATCAAAAGTCATGTTCTTGGAATCATCAAAAATTAGTATCCCCCGCTTGTTATTTTTTGAAAAGGATGAAACTTTTGTTTTAAAAGCTTTAAAGAAGTTTGGGTCAAACCCACAAGTTGTTGGTACCCTTTTCAGGTAATTTCAGTTGGTAAAGGGAGAAGTTCATATATTTGAAGGAACCTGTAAGCACTGGGACTTTTAATCTGTAGCAAGAGACAAGTAAGAAGCTATTCATCTGCATACCTTTTGCCATACTTAGACGCTGTTTTAGCACTTTTTACACATTCCACTATGAGCATTTTTTTGTCCCTCAGGAAGCTTCAGACTGTCTAATTTTTCTTCAAGAGACTCCTCTGATAGTTTGGTTATTTCTTCTTGTAGATTCTTAATTCTTTTCTGTAATGCCAAACGGGTTCTATTCCATCTTCTCTCTCTCTTTGCACGAGCATACATTGCTTTGCGAAGCTTTGTAACTTTTTTTATGGGAATAGCATCAAACGAATGCGTTGGGTTTTAGTATGAGAATTTTTGCGAATTTGGTTTAATCGCATTGTGTTGTGCAAAGATGAACAAAACTTACAGCTGCCTTCAGCACTCATAACTAGTGTACATCTTTTATGTCGCCACACCTCGGTAACATCTTTGTAGGCACTCTCTGGTTGCACATTTTTGAATTCTATAACACAGCAAACATTTGTTTTATCCAATACTCCCAATAACTCCTTCACATTTCCAATCCATGAATCTCTCCATTATTTGGTGATGACAAACAAACAGGCTGTTTGAAAATATACGCTGTCCATTATAAATGATTATCATCCTTAGTAAAACAGAGCTGCTTTACAATTTCTGCTACTTTTGTCTCAGGCACTACTTCCAACTTGCTGTATGTACCATTTGAAAGCCTTCATAATTTGTAATACAGACAGCCAATGATGTTGACGGAAGGACAGTATAGTTCACTGAAACTGAAGGATGCAATGTCGGGATTGCTTCAGTTCCAGGAGAAAAAGGGCTATCACATTCTAAATAGCAGCTCTGATTGTTCACTGTTTTCTTTTTTTTTCACGCAGGCTCTGTTGGTTTTCTTGCAACAGGAGGTTTCCTGTTTTTAACAACTTTTGAGAGGTATTTAAGGCACTCAGGAAATAAACTCGGCACAGCATTGGCTCAATAAACTCAATTATATTCAGCTGACCAGGTTTTCACTAATTCATCCTGCGTAAAATGTTTTTCACACACAAAGCTTTTTTGAGTTAACAATACGTAACTACGATGAATTGCTCGTTGCCACTGCGCTAGTAAATCTTTATCCCCTGGAGTTTTAAAAAGGCTTACTTTTTCTGTATTTGTCTTGTACCTTGATGTACAATTCGGCACATAACAAGTTTTGCCCAGTCTGATTAATTACTTACTTATTTTGAGATTTGAAGCGATGCTAAAACACATTAGTTAATATCGCCATCTTCGCCGAGTCGCCATCTAAGTGTGATTGCTATCTAGCGAGTAATGCGCGAAATTTGCAAGTAAACAGCAAGGAATCAGCACGCTAAATTTCAGGTTCCCATCTATAAGGAAAGTGGGAAAATTAATAATGAGTCTATGAGGACCTTTAACAGAGACTTAAAGCAAAACAAATAACCACCGCACTATTTGTTTAACGCTGGCAAAAATCCAGTTCAGATCGCAGAAAATGTAAAGAAACCCTTTTATTCCCACGCCAAAGGCTTGCAGTCATTGTTGATGGTGCTTCACAGAGCAATCACTAAAGTCCTCATTAAACAAAGCAAATAACGACGTCATAATTTCTTAATGCTGGCAAAAATCTCATTCAGATAAAAGATACACTATATTCTCGCGCGAAAGATTTTCAGTCATTGTTGATGCTGATTCAAGGAACAATCGCAAAAGTCTTCATTAAACAAATCAAACGTCACAATTTTTTAACAGTAGAAAAAATCCCATTCAGCTGCAGGTAAATAGAATTTTAAAAATAAACTACATTGGAAAGGAAGAAAGAAAAAATAAAATCCTTTCTTAGCGAGCAGCTAGAAGCCAAGAGAAATATACTAGCCAAATTTCAAGTTTGTAGGCTTCACAGTTTTGGAGATTTAGTGATGAATGAATGAATGAATGAATGAACGAGTGAGTGTATACATTTTTGCTCTCTTTTATACACTAATTGGACACTTTCGATTTTAGTCGAATATCTAGAAAAATACTTGACGAATTATCCTGAAATTTCAGGCTTGTAAAAAGGATGTTACACCTCATATATTTCAGCGAAGGTTTTCTCCCGAAGGCAAATAGGGGACCAGCAAAGAAGTGAACCAAAAAAATAATGTTTGGAATCACCCTGTAAAAAATAATGCTTGAAATGCATTGTAGCTGTATCATATGCTTAAGAGGCTTGTTTTACTTTTCTGTGTTCATTTGTATGAGAATAGCACGTATATTCATGGAGATATAAAGGTTTCTTTAAAAAGGTCGAAATGTTTTCATAAGTTTTTTGTTTATAACACGCAGGATTTTCAACCCAATGCAATGCCATTTACAGGAAACTTGACAAACTACAGTACAGACAACACCCTGCAATCAGAATAGAAAAATATTAAATATTTGATGAAATATGAGCATATTTACTAAATAATGTTTAACTGCGCATGCGTTACCAAATTGTCTTTTGCATAATTTATGAGCCAAATGTACAGAGCTACTCTTATAAAAAGCCCAAGCAAATATCTTGAAAATTCTGAAAGACATCGTCGATAGAATGAGTTGAATTTCAGTTGCTCTCAAAAATAAACAAAACGATAAGGGGTTTTCTCCAAATTTTTATTTTTGGATCGGACACCAGTATTAACTTCTCCTTACGCTGACATGAAAAAATATTGACTTCATCTTGGATTTTTAACAATCAGTAGTTTTTCGTTTGTTGGAAACAATGAAGGATGGATTGCTGCCAGGACCCCGATGATCAGGTGACTTTTGAGTGCCCTGGCCTGTCTCTCGTTGGCCTCATGCTAAGTTGTAGCCGACGAAAAAGATAGGCCCGGGCATTAAAAATTCACATGACCAAAGTAGATCGAGCAACAATCCAACCTTCATTTCAACAATCAATGTTTTTTTGTTTGTTGGAAAAAATGAAGATTGGATTGTTGCTCGATCTATCTTGATCATGTGACTTTTCAGTGCCCCGGCCTGTCTTTCTTGTTGACTTCGTGCGAAGTCGTAGCCCACGAGAAAGCGAGAGAGAAGGCCTCTGCGATGAAAAGTAATACATTGTTACATCATCAGAGTTAGGGCAAATTTATGGCTTATTATTAGTAGAAATACGAATAACAATGCCCTAAATTTGATGATGTAACAATGTATTACGTTTCATTGCAGAGGCCTTCTCTCTCGGTGGTTACGCCCTGGCGCGGAAAAGTCACCTGACCATCTTAGTCCGAGTAACAATGTAACCTTCACTTGGATTTTAACAATCGGCAATTTTTCGTTTGTTGGAAACAATGAAGGTTACATTGTTATTCAGACTGAGATAATCAGGTGAGTTTTCCGCGCTAGGGCGTGACTACCGAGAGAGAAGGCCTCTGCATTGAAATTTAATACATTGTTACATCATCATAGATAGTGCTAAACCAGGGCTTATTATTGGTTGAAATACGAATAACAATGCACTATCTATGATGATGTAACAATGTATTACGTTAAATCGCAGAGGTTTTCTCTCTCAGTGGTCACGCCCCTTGCCACTTTGCAAGAGAGGTTAGAGGCCATTTGAACGAGCAGCAGTGTGACCAGGTTTTAAAACTCGAAATTACTACGGCACAAGGCCTCCCATTACTACATATTACTACGTTAAGTGTCCCAAAATACTACCTTATTACTACAGTAAGGGCAGGGCCGGATTTTCCATTAGCCTAACTAGGATTCAGCCTAGGGCCTCAAGATCAAGAGGGGCCTACATTCAAATTGTTAGCATTAAAAATGGGAGGTGAAAGGTCCTCATAAGTGGAATAGCCTAGGGGCCTCTTTTCATCTAAATACAGCCCTGAGTAAGGGGACTTTTTACTAAATATAGATCAGTGCTATACAACGCAAGGCAAGTAGTTAACTTTAAACGAGTCGACAGTGAGAGGGAGTGCAAGGGAGGGCGGCATACTTCAACACCAACTACCAGCACAAAAGCTGTGGCCTACCAGCGAATGCAGTGCGATGCGATGCGGCGGGCGATGCGACTTGATGCGAATGCGGCGGCAGCGTGCAGCAGGCGGAGGGAGCGGATGCGGAGTGGGCTCAGCCCAGGGGACTGCTGTCAGACATCTGGCGAAAGCGATGTGAGACTGAACGTGAAATCAACTGCAGCCAACTGTGTGAAACGGAAACAACAACATCCACTCACGCAACGAAACGCAAACTTATCAATCAACACCATCCGATGAGTCAAGGTGGTGTTGCATGTTGGACTGATGACCAATTAGTGCTCATGTTTTAGGATATTACCATAATCTAAGGAAGTAATATCCTAAAACTTCCTTAAACTATGATATTACTACACCTATTACTACGGAGATTCAAATATTACTACATATTACTATTTTTACCAAATTACTACGGTCATTACTACGGCTGGGATTTTAGGCCATTTATTACTACGGTAGTAATGAAATTACTACGTCTGGTCACCCTGACGAGCAGTTACCAGAGAGGTGGATTGGCCGTAATGCACAATCGCCTGGCCTCCAAGGTCCCCTGATCTGAACTCCATAAATTTTTTTTATCTGGGGATGCTATAAGGAATTGGTGTACCATCACGAATACTCGAGTTTGGAGGAGTTAAAAACTAAATTAAATGAAGCTCAAGAAATAATACGACAAAAACCCCAAGCCTTCCGAGATTTGCGCGGTAATTTTTTGCGTCGGTGCCGTCTGCGCATTGCGGCAGGTGACAGGCACTTTGAACATTTATTGTGAAAACAGTAACAAATAAATGATTTCTTAAGATTATTTCTGTTGTTTTATTTTGGTTAGATATTTTATTACTCCAAGATCTTCGAAGTCCATGGATCAGCATGACGACATGAACAATTTTGTTATCAAAATATTACAGTAGTTAAAAAGTAATAAGTAAAAATATCAATGTTCGCAAAAACATAAAAAATAAATAAACTAAATATTTATTGATGAAAA